>JAYEVD010000526.1:0-78287 GCA_036346405.1 Phyllostachys edulis
TTTACAAATCAAGTCTTTAATTTGCATTAGACATTATACCTCTTGTTTCCTAGAGGAGCATTGAAACGATTCCGGGTGTATACTTCCAGAGAAAATTCCTTATGTGCCACCAAATAACCTCTTGATTCCGTGATTTGCCATCAAATAACTTGCTATTCCTCGGCCATTGTTTTATCTCGTGAGCTAGGCACCAAATTAACATGAAAAGTTCCAAAAGAATTGTAGACATACTTCTCAATTTACTCTACATATGTATAAAACAACTTCAAGCTCAAATATAAAAACGAGAAAATTCTGAAAATTATAAATTAAAGGAAAACAAAAAAGTTATTGTGCAACATAAATTGTTATGTTTTGTTTCTTCCGGTTGATTTTGGGTTCGAAGTTGAAATTTAAAGAATGCTAGAACACTTAGTTGACTATGTATGCAATTTTTCCTTTTTCAAAATTTTCATACCGATTTGGTATCTAAAAAACAAAGGGTTTCCATGATCCCACCGAAAGACGTGTTTCCACCTGATATCTCCCCATATTTATAAGCCGACTATTAATGTCTCAACCGACTTATGCTCTGTTTCGTTGTGAAGTGGATATAGGAACATAATTTTGGTATTTCAATTTAAAGCATTACAGTTGCTCTATCTAGATATTAATATGAAACATTTTTGGCGACTACATCATCCCATAGCTAGTTCAGCATTACATCTCATTACAGCCGAACAGGTTCCAAAGCTTTAGGAAAATCGCTTTTAGTACATTTAACTCACATAAGGGATCGAAATGCATATATCGTATTATTTTTCAGGAGTGGAGAGACATGTTGCTGTCCTGTCAGAACTCTAACCTTCATTTTTCTCCAAAGACAATCTACAGAAAAGGGCACGGGACCTTCGCTTTTTTTTAGATAATAGAAGAGAAAGATCTCTCGCCTCTCTGATCGAAGATGCACATCCTACTTTATTAACGAATTTAAAGAAACAAAAGAGTTATAATTGTTAAAAGAGGCTTGCAGTTTTACAACCAAAAGACGACTGAAAGTAATCTCAATCATCGCAAACTCGCGTACTAAACCGCCACACCACTAACTCCAATCTTTGGCTTCTGCCAACATGCACTCCTTCTGATCCGCTTTCTGCAGATTTGCCCCATCTCTATCAGCAATCTATTCTTTGTCCTCAAGTATCACTAATCACATCACATATGGCTAACTGTGGAATGCTCTGTAAGATTTATAGATGTCACTGTTTGGTCAGACCAAGATCTTAATTTCCTAACCTTGTAGGAAGAATAGGACTAAATGAAATTAACCACACAACCCTTGTCGTTAAGTATCATTAATTCAAGAATGTAGATATAAACTTAGTGCATCAATCACGTGGGAAGGACTGCTTGTTACTGTTTTATTGCACAGGGAAGGATTCAGAAAACTCTTTTTTGGCATAGAAAGAGAAATCTCTGGTACTTGTTAGAACTTAGAAGCAGCAAGATGGATATGGACCCCACTAAGATTTTCTCCACAGTTTTTTAGGTGAGTAAACGATACATCCAACCAGCTGCCCGCTGAAAAGGGAGCAAAGATTCCAGTCTGATTGATCTACCCACTCGAAACTTCTGGTTCATTGCTTGATTCCAGAAATTCCAAGTTAACTTCCAACCGATTGAACCGAACTGGGGTTTGCTTCACTACATCTCTTTTAGAAAAGTTTAAGAATTTTAAAGCAAAGTAGTTAATATAGGTGATGGAAAATCTATACCAATCTATAAAAAATACATCAAATTGAAAAATGATATGAATATAGATGATAGACAATACAACTATGTGTGTTTTTTCAGTATTGCTTGTATAGCTCCACTCGTATTCGGTTTCTCTAAACCGCTTCGTGTTGTACAAGTCAGGGACACTTGACCTCATATAATCTATATAAACACATCCATGTATGATTGCACCCCCTGCAGTGATTTCAATCCTTCCCTCCAAGTTTACATAGTATCAGAGCTCCCAGTTTTCTTCCGTGCGTTTCAGATTGATCTTCCATCTGCGCATCTAGATCCAATTTTGTGCTTCTTCTTCGTCCTCCATGATGACTTCTAACGATGACAATTCGACCTCCACTGCTGCTGATCAGGCCACCACAGCGAAAGCTGCTGCCGAGAAGGTTCCGATCGTCACCCCCGTCGCCTCTACCTACCAAGCTGTCAACGTAGCCAAATATAGAGGCTGATCGTATAGCTCGAAAAGTCAAATCATACACTCTGATCGAAAGTACCCTTTACAAATAGGGATGTCACGGAGTGTTGATGAGATGCATATCTCAAACAGATGGTATTAAGTTATTATCCGACATACATGGAGGAGTCTGTTGAGCACATCATTTCTACAGAACACTGGTCAGTGAAGTCTTCAAGCAAGGATACTACTGGCCAACTGCCCTTCATGATGCAAAAGAGCTCGTGACCAAGTGCGTACAATATCAATTTTATAGTAGACAAGTACATCAGTCGGCACAAGCTCTGCAAACAATACCTCTTTCTTAGCATTTTGCAACCTAGGGACTATACATTTTGGGAACTTTCCCAAGAGCACCCGAGGGCTTTGAGTTTCTTTTTGTAATGATTGATACATTCACAAAGTGGATAGAAGCCGAAGCTAATTGTTAAAACAACAACTAAGGCTGCTAAGAGGTTCCTCACAAAAATTATGATCACACGATTTGGCATACCCAATTCTATAATCATAGATAACGGTTCCCGCTTCTCGAGCGGAAATTTTAGAAATTTCGCGAAGATTTAGGTATCAAGATACATTTCGCCTCGCTTGCTCATCCGTGAGAGTAATAGAGCGGTGAGCAAGCTAATGGCATAATAATATAAGGAGGAAACGGCGAGTGTCCCACCAGTTAACAAAATGATCGAGAGCTTGGGTTCAAGAACTTTCTCTGTGTTATCATCATTCGAGCTTATGACCAATCGTCGATTGGTGAAACTCTATTTTTCTAGTTTACGGCTTTGAAGCCATGCTTCCTCTAGAATTGAAAATTGGCTCGCCGAACCGATTGTTTTGATGAAAACGATCAAGAAGAACGACTACCGATGACATCAATTTCCTTGAAGAACGATGAAACCAAGCCTTGATATGATCAAGGTTTACCAACAAGCCATAATGAAGGTACCACAATGTGAAGGTGCAACCTCGCAGCCTCTAACTCTAGGTGATCCGGTTCTCATAAAATTCAAAGTTAGGCAAATCGCAACAAACTTTCTCCCAAATGGGAAGGTCTATACACCTGGTTGAAGTCACCGGACCTAGTTCTGCAGCGACTAGCCTTGTCAAACGGGTGTGTTTTGTCCAATTCTTGGAACATTGATCAATTGCATAAGTTCTTTGTATAAATGTATTTTACAATCTTTCAATTTCAATAAAGATTCATTTTTCTTTACTTTCCGATGAGTGATATTGTTTATATGTCAAGTTATCCATTATCCGGTCACATACTATTGTTGTTTAACCGCCTGAGAAGAACCAATTCTCTCGGTATCCTTCCAAAAGGATCTTTTACTTTTTTGGCCTTGACATAATCATCACAAGCCATAAAGGTCCTAGTCATGACCATCATAGCTATGGTTCTCACGCGAGACCAATACACTCTTTTCTTAAAGAGGCAAACAAGTAAAAGAGCATAACACAAACAACTTAATATAGTTATTTACATGCTTAAGAATTCAAGACTCATTTTCTTCATTTCAACATTGTGTTCTACTCTTGTTTGGCTACCGTCGAGACACGTAAAGTCTCCTAGTCGAAATATCTCCTCTCAGATGTGGTCATGCCCATCGGAAGGAGTTTCCTAGTGACGGTCATTTTCTTACGATCTTAGCCGCTAGTTGAAACTTGAGAACTAACACGCTTCACAAGTGTCTATCATGTCTTCGCTTCTTAGCAACCTTACTACCTTTGATAAGGTGTATAAATAAGACCACTTATCGCTTTTGCATACATCTTTGCATGATTTCTTTTCATCATTACAAGTCTTATAACACTTTTCAACCACACAATGTACTATATAGTATTTTCGATTATGAAAATAGATCTAAAGCTAGTCGAAATCATATGTCGTTCCGACCAAATTGATTTCGTAGTATTAATTAGATCATTTTATAACATAATCAACACATACTTTGTACTATGGTCATAATTTTTGCTCTTTTCTTGGTCTATCGCTTCTTTAGTAAGTTCTTCTACTAACACAAGTAGTCTAGGGCTAGGAAATATATGTGTATTCAGCAAAGTTGAAAAGATAAACACAGACTTTATTGATGACAAAAGGTAAGTTTTTACATTTACAATTTAATTATTATAACCATCTACTCTTCGAGACCACCAAACTGGTCGCTACGGATGGAGACTCGACACGCATCTCCTCAACAACCTTCATTCTCAATGGTCTTACCCTTCAAGATCTTGGTTGCATCGTCCTCTAAGCAGCTTGAAGTCCGCTTCAAGGGCTTGGAAGTTGATGGAGGGGTTTGAGGCCCTAAGCTTTGCCTGAGCAAAGGTAACTTCATCTGCAATGACATTCTTCATGGTCTCACAGTATGGTTACTCCGAGTTGCCTCGAGTAGACTTTTGAGATCTTCGAGTTGTTGGCTAAGATAATTTATCTTCTCCACCGAATCTCTTAAATGGGGTAGACTTAATACCAATCCTATGTCAAGAGCATCTTATTAAGAGCCTTGACCTTCTCCTCAAGACTTTGCCCGAGTTTCGCCTCCTTAGCGTGCTCGAGCTCAAGAGCTTTCTTTGCTCTTTTTATTTTTTTAGTTTGCTCTACACGAGTACACTAAAGGTAAATACATATAATTAGAATAGATAGTACATTGGTCAAGTTTACGATTAGTTACCTTGATTTTTCTTCTCGAAAGTTTCGATAACTTCCTTGTGCCTGGTCGTCAAGTATTCGATTGACTAGTTCATGGATTGGCATTCTTCTTCAAGCGTGGTTATTATGGTTTTCTTAGCCATAACCTCTTTTTTGATTTCTCCAAATCTATCAAATATGATAAGGGGCGAAGTTAATTACCAGAAGAGGAACAAGATAACAAAGAAAGAGAGGAGAAGTCAAGAAGAAAGTACTTACTTTCTAATTCAGAGTTTTTCTTTTCAAGAGTTTTATTCACGGTCACCCTCCTCGACTACAACGAAATTCTCCACCATATGCTACGAAAATAGCAAACTTCTTTAAGTTTTTGATAAACTTTAAGGAAAAGGCTATAAAGGTAGTCATAGGTGCTTACCTGGATCGCCATGTCATTATATTCGGTGAAAATAGTATCGACTCGCTCTCGCTTGACGATCCGATATTCTCCCCAAAGCCTCATCAAGTTTTTCATCATTGAAAATCCGAGGACAAAGAGGAGGTTGCTAGGATGAGGAAACTTTGTCAAGATCGAAGAAATCTCTCTCCTTGGATGATCAAAGTAGGGGTGGAACCTATTGAGGTTCTTCTTCTGGCCCAAGTTGTTCTAGACAGTCAAGGCCGCCAGGAGTCCTGGACAACAGAACCGAATTGAGCCGCCACCTGCCTCGGGGGGATCGACCACTCTTTCCTTAGGAGTTTTATCTCGAGGGGTGCTCGATCGAAGCGATCTAACACCGTGAGGATCTACGAAGATAGAAGAAAAGAAGATCAAGATTTCGAATACCGAAATACTAAAGGTATATATTTACATAAGCTTCTTTCATGTATACATACCTGGTCGTCTTCTTGGTCTTGATCTTGAAATGCCCTGGAGCAAAATCCACGACGCTTGCCTTTGTTTTCTTCTCAACCAATTTTACTGGATCCGAATCGATAGGGTTGGTTAGACCCCTACATTCTTCAACTCAAGGTCAAGAAATATCCTCAACTAGTTGGTCAAAGATGAGATCCTTGACAACCTCGATCCGAGATGTTGTCTTCGTTGATCTCTCGAATAGTTGCTTCAGAGCAACTATCCGGTCATGAGTGACCACTGGGCCTACCTTCGCAGCTTGGGTCGTGGGTTCTCCTTCCTTCCCACCAATTATGAATTAAATCGAATTAGGTGATGAAATTTACCATCTCAAATATATACTCCTTTTTCAATGCTCTTTTTACCTCTCGGGAGACCATCATCTTGTGTGGTCGCCGAGTAAGAATTGGTCGAACAACAGCTTGATGCAGAGCCCTCATCTGACTCTTTTATCCTCAACCTAACTACCGTGATATTAGAGCAAAGTTATATACCGATCGGAGAATATATACATGATGAAGAAAAAGTTGTTATTTACCTTGAGTCTCACTAGTCTCCTTCTTCGAGACAATAGCCAAAATTGGGGAAAGGCATCGACATCTGCCCCTACCAAATCATTCTCGATCCGCTTTTGACTTCATCAGAGGAAATGGCTTCAAAAGAATGAAGAGATTTCAATATTACAAAATAATCAACTAAATAAACCATATTGGTCGATTTTTCAAGACTTACATTCCTAGAATCTTTGGTCGCCTCGTCACCGACCAATGTACCAGAGAGCATGGAATGATTTCGAACTTCAAGGACTTATCCAAATAAGTGAAAAATTCCTCACCACGCGTCAAGAAGTCAAACCCTTGATCTAAGGTCTTGGATGGTTTCAATCCATCTTCCGACCTTTCCTTCTTCTCCATAGTGGACCTTCACCTTGATTCTCGCCGCCACTTTGCCAAATAAACAGGTATCGTTGTCACAGACCACCATGTAAACCACTCTTTTTCCATGGCGACCACAATGACTTTGAGTACATTCGAATGTAATCATCAGCCTTTCCATCATGGAGACGCAACGAGCACTCTCTAGGTCTAGCCGCCGACTTCCCCGTCCTCACTGTCTTGTAAAAATACCTGAAGACCTTTAGATTCGGTCGGAGCCCCATGTACACCTCGCAAAGGTAGATGAAGATGCTGGGGTTGGTGATTGAGTTGGAGGCCAGTTCCACCAATTCAACTCCATAGTATTCAAGAACCTTGGAGAGGAATTTGTGTGTCAAGAACCTGAATCCCCATTCAATGTAGACAAGAAAATGAGGATTTTCTATCTTCGCCGCCGGAAATGCTCACCGCCACGATCTCCAAGAAATTAGATTCTTGTCAAGGAGTGTCCCAATCTTCTCCAAAGCCTCGAGCTTCTTGCTCAAAGTTGAAAACCAACCATTTGGTAATCGAGTCCCACATAATTAGATATGGGCGATAGGATGAAGGGAGGTCGAGAAGTTTTGGCAAGAAGATAAGAGGAGGTCGAAGGAGGTTTCTCATGAAATGATGAAAGGGATTTAAGGAAAACCTGAGAGCTTAAAAACCCTAAAGTTGTGCGCGATGGGGATTTTATAGCCACACTTTCAAGAATCGCAATGGGGAGTTGCCCAAAGCCAAACGGGCAAAAACTCTTCGCTTCCCAGATGGCTCCTCAACTTTAAAGTGAATGCAGATCACCTTGTTTTTACGCCATTAAATGAGGGCTTGCTCGACACGATTTCATCGTGAGAAGGATTCACACCATAAATTCATTTAAAGTTCGGGGCTAGCCGACGAGAATTAAAATCTCTAAATATTACCTTAATATTTAATTAAAGACCACATTTCTTCGTGGTAAGGCTAATGACCCCCGGTCATAAGAATTCCAAAGGTTACTTTATGGATATTGTAGGATCTAGTACAACAATTAGAGGGGTGAATGATTATACCGATTTCTTCCTCCCAATTTAGCCGCACTCATCGTAATCGATCTTTTCTACCTCCCGAGGTGGTTGGCATAATCGGGTGATCAACACAAAGACGTGATCGTGAGACAACGAAGTTGACGAAGAAGAGCTATCTCGCCACGCACTGTTAGAACAAGAACAAAACTGAGACGATGCTCAGAGAAACACGCCGACGGTGAATACTATTTGGAATAGATCTGAGCTTCATTTCTCAATCTTGTTCTGTGGTTACAAAGCGCCCTTCACGGCACCCCTCAAAGCTTTCTTCCGAAAGCCCTCTCCAAAATACCCGCAAAAGCTACCTATGAAACTCTTAACCGCCGCCTCCTTTTAAAGGCTAGAGTCCTAAACCATATCCGCAACGACACGGATACAAAATCCTATCTCTTCCGAGAATCAAGGGACCCAAACCCTTCCAAACACGAAGTTTTCCAATATCTCCAAACCTTTCAGATATGAAACACTTTCCATATCTCCTCACGCATCGTAAGCCTTCAGATCGCACCTCCAAGCTTCTCTCGCATCATGCATCCACCTTTGATCTCCACGTTCTAGCGAAGTCTGACCACCGATGACATCCTCGACCACCTAAACCTCAGATTTCCCCATCCTAGTCCCGGTCCTCCTCGTCATCGACCATGATCATCTTCACGCTCAACCTGCACATGCAAATACCAAAGAACATATTTCAGGCACAAGTTCTCCAACTTGACTAATATTAGTTCACACACGATACCACACCTTTAGCCATCAATAACCAAGACCCGATCAACCACGATTTGTTCTACTAGGTCTATGACCACTTCCAAGAAGTCCACGACCACTTGCAACAGACTCACGACTCAGAGCACTCGAAACCTATAACTACGACCGAAGACTCGAAGCCTACGACTACACATCGAGAACTCAAAGCTACAAGACTTGTAATGAACAAGACTCGGGATGAATAGTGTTCAAGCCACAGACTCGAAGACCTCCTCACTAGGGGTGGTCCTAGAAGACCTCCGTGGTCCCGAAGACCTTAAATCGACCACCCAAATAGAACGATCAAACTTCCACAAATCGCAAATTCCAATGCAACCCAATATTCATCAAGAAAAACCTCGACCAAGCCCCATGGTCTAACAATCTCCCCCTTGATAAATACATTGACAATACTTCAAAATAGAGAGAAGAATTTGCAAAAGAAAGTTTCAATAATTCAAAAAACTGTAAGGCAAAGAATTTTGACAAACCACAGCAGCAAACTAGAAACTCCAATCGAGAAACTCCCCCTCAACACAAGCACAATTTCTCCCATCTTTCTCCCCCTTTGGCAATGTACTCAGCAAGAACTTCAGAGAGAGAAAACTTCAGAGAAAAGAGTAAGGAGAGTAAGAGACAAGAAGTCGGTAGATTATTCAAATCAATTTAATAGATTAACCAAGCCATCTTTTTGAGTAGAGCTAACAGGATCATATAAAGTCATATACCATGTAGCAATGTCAAAACAAGTCTGTAGAATGATTAAGCAATTTTAACTCAATGTCAGACATCTCAATAATGACTAAACTGATTATAAAAACCACTAAGAGATATCACCATGAAAAGTTAAAACCTAATAAAGGAGGCAAACTTTAAATCTAGATGAGTTAGCAGGCCTCATGTAACACCCTATTGCTCCACAATCAAATCTTATGCATGTGGCATGCTTGAGGCATACTTCTTTTCAAGGTGGCTTGCTTGGAGCATACTTCTTTTTCACTGGTGGCATGCTTGAAGCATACTTCTTTTCATTTGAGCACTTTTGTGTGCGATATTTTTTCTTTTGTCTTTTGAATATACATAGATATGTATAGCATGCTTGAAGCATACATCTTTTCAATTTTCTCTTTCTCATCATTTTTTTCCTTCTTTTCATAACATGTCAAAATGAGTGAGCATAAAAGGATTGCAATGAGAGACATACTAGCTTCAAATCCAAGAATTAAAATAAGACTCACAATCAAGCTAATCCTTTTGATGAACATCGCAAAGTAATAACAATAATCAATCTAGTCAAAGTATTCTGTCATGTCGTGCTTTAGTTCTAATGTAGCAAATTAATTATAACCAGTCATGATCAAAGCTACACAACACATGAATAAATATGATAAAGAAAGCTCTACAACTCATTCGATTTCAATGGCTTGAACTTGATGAAGTGTTTTGACAAGAATAATAAACAAAGCTTCTGAAATTTTAAACACAAACACCCCCTCAGAATAAGCCCATAGGATGCAACACACCAAATTCACTACGCAAAAGAGCAAACCGTGCAGAATCAAGCGGTTTTGTGAAAATATCAAGAACTTGAGACTCAGATCAATAAAAAGCAAAACAACATCTCCTTTTCCACATGGTCTCTAAGAAAATGATAATTGAATATCAATGTGTTTGGTTCTTGAATGTTGTACAAGATTTTTAGCAATACAAATAGCACTAATGTTATCACGTAAAAGTGGTACACTATCCAATTCTAAGCCAAAATCTTTAAGAGTAGTAGTCATCCAAAGCAATTGAGAGCAACAAGAAGCGTAGCTACATATTTAGCCTCGCCAGGAAAGTGCAATGCATAATTGTTTTCTAGAAGCCCATGACACAAGAGATGTGCCTAAAAGTGACATGTGCTAGAGATACTCTTCCTATCAATTCTACAACCCCCAAAATCAGCATCTGAGTAAGCTCTAAGGGTAAGGCATGATGAAGAAGAATACCATAAACCAAATTCTAAAGTTGACTGAAGATACCTGAAAATTTGTTTAAATGCTTGATGATGTAAAGCACATGGAGAAACTTGAAAACGAGCACACATACATACAACAAAGTGAATGTCTAGTCTTGAAGCGTTGAGATACGTAAGTAAACCAATCATGCTTTTGTACTCTTTCTAATCAACAAACTCTCCATCCTCGTCAGGGTCTAACACTGCAGTTGATCCCATTGGTGTGGAGATTGGTTTGCTTGTCCTCATGTCAAAGTGTTGAAGGAGACCCTTGGTGTATTTGGTTTGACGAACAAAAATACCCAAATTTTGATTGCTTGATCTGAAAACCTAGTAAGAACGTGAGTTCTCCTAACATGCTCATCTCAAATTCCCCTCATAGTATCTCAAAACTTGGAAACAAGAGCATGAGAGAAACCACCAAAATGATATCATCCACATAAATCTAAACAAGTAAAAGATCATTGCCATTCTTGAGTAAACAAAGATTTATCTACCTTGCCCATTTGAAAGTCATTTTAAGCAAATATGATTTAAGCCTATCATATCATGCTCTGAGCTTGTTTTAAACCATATAAAGCTTTAGACAGCTTTGTAGACGTAATCAGAAATTTAGGATTTTCAAAACCAAAGGTTGCCTTTACATAAACCTCTTCCTCAATATAGCCATTAAGGAAAGCACTCTTAATATCCATTTGATACAACCTGAAACCCTTAGATGTAGCAAAAGCTAAAAGGATTCTAATGGCTTCTAAACGAGCAACAGAAAAAGTTTCACCAAAATCAAGACCTTCTACCGGTAAAACCCTGAGCCACAAGCCTTGCCTTATTTCAAACAACAACACCATCCTCACTTTGTTTATTCTTAAAAACCCATTTAGTTCCAATAACATTATGACCAAGAAGAGGTGAGACTAAGGTCCAGACTTTATTTCGCTCAAAATTTTCTAATTCTTCATGCATGGCATTAATCCAAGACTCATCAGATAAAGAATGACTTACATCTTGGGGTTCAAAAGAGGATACAAAGGTAGCATGAGCATATGAGGCATCGGAGTTATACATTTTCAAGAACACTTTTATCTAACTCACCAATTATTTGTTTAGGAGGATGACGCCGTTGAATATGCAGAGAGCCTGTGTAGTCATTGGTGACAAAGGTGTAGCAAGAGTGGCCTCTACCTCATTGGAGGTAGGAGCAGAGCCACTAGGTGTAGACTCCATTGGTGTAGTGTGAATGGGGTTATCCTTTCATTATCGCTTAATCATAGAAGATGTCTTCGGATGCCATTTACTTGGATACCGCATTGTCGGGTCTAATACCGTGACTAGCCTCATCAAAAGTGACCTCAGAGGTACGAACAATTTTGTTAGTTTCTAAGTTGAGTACACGATAACCTTGAGTGTGAGCTGCATATCCAAGAAAATACCATCCGAGGATCCAGATTCAAATTTATAAAGATTTCCATGTTTAAGAATAAAACATCGACACCCAAACACCCTCAAATGAGAAATCTTAGGAGAATGACCAAAACGAAGTTCATAGGAAGTCTTATGCAATTTAGCACACGAAATACTCTATTAGAAATATAGCAAGCGGTAGAAATAGGTTCATTTCAATACTTCCTAGGTGTAGCATGTTCATTTAACATCGTTCTAGCCATCACAACCAAAGTTCTATTTTTACATTCTACAACACCGCTCGTTGAGGCACACGAAATAAGAGAATTGATGATCTAAACCTTTTTAGTACAAAAGAAGCAAATAATGTGTTCTTGAATTCAGTTCCATTATCACTTCTAATTGCTCTAAGTGCCCCTGGAGTTCAATGGCAAGACTAAGGACAAGCTCTCCAAAGTGACCAAAAACTTCCCTTATATACCATGAGAAAGACCCAAGAGTATCTAGAGTAATCATCAACAATAGCAGAACATACCATTTACCTCCAAATGATGAACTCTAGCAGACCCTACAAAGGTCCATATGCAACAATTGACCAGTGCATCATTCATAACAAGTGAGAGAGGAGGATGTGATGCGAAACCATCTTACCGCGGACGATTGCAGTGAAACACAAAATCTATTGATCTTTCAATTTTAAGATTAGGTATTCCTCTAACAAGATTCATATTATCGACACGAGTAAGATAATCAAAACCAATATGACCTAATCTATGATGCCAAGAAACAAATCCTTGGAATTAGATGAAACAAGACACCTAAGATCGATGAGGAAGAATATGCAAAATCGCCTTTAAACAACCGACCAACTCGAGTAATCTTGCATACTAGATCACCAAATGCATCTAAAATGCAGGAAGAATGCCTTTAAAGCTTACCTCAAGATTGTCATCAATCAACTGTGAGACCGAAAGCATATTATAGCTCAACTTATCGACATGAACCACATCTTTTAAAATGAACTTGTCGTTGACGCCAAGACAGACTCTCTTGCAAGAACTTGTCCTTGCGCATTGTCCCCAAAAGTTATCATCTCATCACTCGTGGCATGAGTGAGGGAGGAGAACCATCGCGAGTCTCTAGTCATATGGCGAGAGCAACCGGAGTCAATGAACCATGTGTTCTCTTTTTCGCTATGCATTTGTGAGAATCTGATCGATTAACGATTGCCTGTGATCTTAGTATCGTTAGAGAATAACGATTTAGGTAATTAGTACTCGAGATACGCTGATTAACAGAGCAACAACAGTAGAGAGAAAACACTTTTAGTTTCTAGGCACTACCGGTCATACCGTTGTTGAAATGCCAATCGATCGCCAACCAGATGACCGAGTGTAACGCCGGGTCTTACTCGCCGTCGATCTTATAAAAAAACTCCGATTCCTCGATCTAGTCGCAAAACCTCCCAAACCAGCAGATAGTTGTTTAGAGGAGCAAATCAATCATAAGGAGCTTGACCAAACTCCATTGCCGAATGAGAAATTTTCTTAACCTGTCTTTCTTTTCTTTCTTTGCTTTTTGAAAATAGAATTGAACCAAATGACCCTCTCTACTACAATGAATGCAATGACTCTTGAATTTATGAGAAGTTGTATCTATTGCCTTTACAGCACTCACTTTGGTAGATGAGTTCGTTGCAATACCAGCAGATTTAAAAATAATTTATTTTGGTTCAGATTCTACTTCAAATTTTCCAGGTTCAAAAAGCTTAACAATCTTAGAAGGATTATTCTTAGCATGCTCAACAAAATTAAATCCTAGACCATGATGTTTAACACTCACTTTTGACTTGTCTAGGATCATATTCAAAATTTTCTTGCCAAAAGAAAATCTCTCTAAAGTGTCCTTAATATACTCATTTTCTTTAGCTAGAGTAGGACAAGCTGTGCATTTGACAGATTCATTCACAATTATCTTCGAAGCGCTAGACTGAGCCGCCCTTTCCTTTTCAGGAAAATCAGTAAGTTGTCTGGTCAAGGCTTCAATTTCTATTGTAAGTTTAGGATAGTTAGAGTAAGAAGCTATCTCATGATAAAGCATCTGTTGAATTGTTTCTTGAGATGAGTTAAGTCTAGCTTCTAGCAATCCACAATTAGAGCAAGTTTTAGTTTGGGCATTTGAAATACTTGACTATAAACAAGTAGGTGCACTGAACTTGAGCTTTTCAATTTCAGAAGTTAAGCTTTCAACAAGATAATTATTTTTTTTCAGTTTCTTTTTTGTCTTTTTTAATTCAATAGCAAGTTTAATCAAACCATCTTCAAGTTCAACATAGGATGGTCTTACCTCATCGGGATCACTGTCATCTTCGTTGTCATTGTCGATTTCTTGCCATAAAGAACATACCCGTGAAGTCGTCGTTGTTATTCTTCTTATCTTTAGGATCATTATTGTCGTGGTCATCGTCGTCGCAGCTCTCATATTCCACATCACTCAAACCAAGTTGTTCAATAGCCGAAAGAACTTTTTCAGCAAATTTTTGATGGAAATTGCCACCCTTGGTGTTGCTGTTCTTGGATGACTGGCCACGGTAGTTCTTGTCTTCCCTGATCACCTTCCCTTTGAGCTTGGGACATTCAACCTTAATGTGACCTGGCTTGCCACATTCATAGCACTTGATCGAACTTGAGAAGCCTCCTCGCTTCTTCATCCTCATGTTGTTGAGTGCCTTGTATGCCCGTGAGGAGATCAACACCAAGTCTTCTTCAGGGAGTTGTTCGAACTGTTCCTCTGAAAAAGAAGACAAGGCAGATACAAGAAAAGAGCTCAAAGAAGCAGCCTGCATGGGGTTAGTCACAAGTGCTAAAGGTGAAGATATATCGATCTTATATGGCAAAGCTTCCATCTCATAGGTTTTCAATCTAGAGAAAAGATCATCCATGGTTAAGGTATCTAGATCGATAGTTTGATTGATCGTTGTGACAACCATCAACCTCTCAGAACCTAAAGATCTCAAAATTTTAGATGCATTATCTTCATCAGTAGGAATAACATCAACACCACGCAAACTACTCAGCATCTTCTGAAAGCGAGCAATAGTGGTTCCCTCATGATAATCGCAAAGAGTCTTCCATATTAAGTGAGCAGAATTAATATGAGCTACACGATCAAATTCTTTGCGAAAGATTCCTTAAAATAACAAGTTACTGAGCTTGAGCATTTAGATCAACATCTGTTTTATTCAGATTGTAATAAAAGAATAGAACCACATATGGTCTAGAAACCTTATTCCAAACATCATTACCTTGAGCCTCAATATACGCTTGCATACGACACTTCCAAAAAGCAAAATCAGCACCATCTAGCATGGGGGACGATTCACATACCACTGATGCCATAGCAACCCGCCTCGATAACACTTGTAGGATCTAGTACAGCAATCGAAGGGGGTGAATGATTATACCGATTTCTTCCTTCCAATTTAGTCGTACGCCAGGCGCTGATTTTTCTACCTCCCGAAGTGGTTGGCGACGATCGGGTGATCAACACAGCACGTGATCGTAGGCAGCGAAGTTGACAAAGAAGAGCTATCTCGCCATGCACTGTTCGAACAAGAACAAAACTGAGACGATGCTTAGAGAAACACGCGCTGGCGAAAACTATTTGGAATAGATTTGAGCTTTATTTCTTAGCCTTGTTCTGTGGTTACAAAGTGCCCTTCACAGCACCCCTCAAACCTTTCTTCCGAAAGCCCTCTCCAAAATACCCCGCAAAAGCTACCTGTGAAACTCTTAACCTCTGCTCCTTTTAAAGGCTAGAGTCCTAAACTATATCCGCAACAACACGGATACAAAATCCTATCTCTTCCGAGAATCAAGGGACCCGAAACCCTTCCAAACACGGGTTTTTCAATATCTCCAAACTTTTCAGATATGAAACACTTTCCATATCTCCTCATGCGTCGTAAGCCTTCAGATCGCACCTCCAAGCTTCTCCGCGCATCATGCATCCACCTTTGATCTCCACGCGTTCTAGCGTAAGTCTGACCACCTTATGACATCCTCGATCGCCTAAACCTCGTAATGAACGAAGACTCGGGATGAATAGTATTCGAGCTACAGGACTCAAAAGACCTCCTCACCAGGGGTGGTCCTGGAAGACCTCCTGGTGGTCCTGGAAGACCTTAAACTGACCACCCAAATAGAACAACTGAAACTTCCACAACCGTAAATTCCAATGTAACCCAAAAGTCAATTATTCATCGGTAAAAACCACGACCAAGCCCCATGGTCTAACAGATATCCTGGTCGGTGAGGTCCTGTACCTGCTACCCGATTAGATGACTACTCGTAGGAGTTTTTGAACTAGCACTTAGATCTAATTCTAAGTATATTCCTTACCGTGTGATAAATGGAACACATATCATATTTGTTCCAAACCACTCGACGGAGGTATTAATGTTATAGATGTTTTCTTTGTCGACTCTTCCGTTAACTCATGGGTATTTGATACTGGATCGGTTGCTCATATCTGTAATTCGATGCAGAGTCTAACAAAGAGTAGGAGAATTACAAAGGGCAAGATGGATCTTCGCTGTCGGGAATAAAGCAAGAGTTGTTGCATTAGCCGTCGGGACTTTGCCATTACTTTTGCCTTCGTGATTTATTATGGAATTGAATAATTGTTATTACGCTCCACCTTTAGTAGAAACATTATCTCTCGCCTCATGTTTGATGGCAGAGGGTTATAAATTCATTATAGAGAACAATGGTTGTTCTATATTTTTGAATGAAGTGTTTTATGGCTATGCACTGTTTTGAATGGGTTGTTTATTTTAAATCTTGTTGATGCATCCGTCTATAATGTTAATGCGAAAAGGCTTTGCCTAATGAAATGAATTCCACTTTCATTTGGCATTGTCGCTTGGGTCACATAAGTGAGAAACGCATGAAAAAGCTCCATAATGAAGGAACTCTAAACTCATTTGATTTGGAATCATTTGAAACATGCGGGTCTTGCTCGGTCGAAAAGATGACCAAGACACCTTTCACGGTCGGAGTGAAAGGCGTCCCACCAGCTTGGCGCTCATACATACCGATGTGTGTGGACCAATGAGCATGACAAAGAAGAGGTGGTTTTCAAGATTTCATTACTTTCACGATGACTATAGTAGATATGGATATATCTACTTAATGAGGCACAAGTCGGAATCCTTTGAAAAGTTCAAGGAGTTCCGAATGAGGTATGAATCAACTTGGCAAGACAACCAAATCTTTACGATCCGATCGTGGAGGTGAGTTTTTGAGCCATAAGTTTGGTAATCATTTGAAACAATGTGGAATTGTTCCACAGCTTACACCACCGGGCACTCCACAATGGAATGGTGTGTCCGAGCGGAGTAATAGGACCTTGTTGGACATGGTTCAATCAATGATGAGCCAATCGATCTGTCGTTGTATTTTTGGGTTACGCCTAGAAACCGCCGCTTTCAATTTAAATAAGGTACCATCTAAATCAAGAGATAAGACACCATATGAGATGTGGACTGGGAAAATTCCTAGTTTGTCTTTTCTAAAGATTTGGGGATGTGATGTCTATGTTAAACGCTTGACGCCCGACAAACTCACACCCAAATCGATAAATGCTTTTATAGGATATCCTAGGGAAACCAAAGGATATTATTTCTACAACCGTGAAGAAGGCAAAGTTTTTGTTGTCTTAAATGGTGTCTTTTGGAGAAAGAGTTTTTTCAAAAGGAGTTAGTGGGAGAAAGGTGCAACTCGAAGAAATTCGGGAAACATCCGAAAGTGTTTCAACTCCTCTTGAACCCTCATGGATGAACAAAATATTATTGAACTCAGATGAGGCACCAAATTTAATGAGATCTAAAATACGCGTCAATTGCCTACAAGGTATGGGCATGACGATTATTATTGAATAATGATGAGCCTAAGACTTATGAGGAAGCGATGATGGACCAGACTCTAAGAAATGGCTTGAGCCATGAAATCGGAGATAGACTCCATGACGTAAAAATCAGGTTTGGAACACGGTCGATCCACTTGATGGTGTTAAAACCATTGAGTGCAAATGGATCTATAAGAAAAAGATTGATATGGATGGAAATGTTCACATTCATAAGGCTCAACTAGTCGCAAAAGGATTTCGACAAGTTCAAGGAGTTGACTACGATGAGAATTTCTCACGGTAGCGATGCTTAAATCTATTCGGATCATTCTAGCAATTGTTGCATATTTTGACTATGAGATATGGCAAATGGATGTCAAAACGGCTTTCCTTAATGGAAACCTAGATGAGGATGTGTACATGACACAACCTGAAGGTTTTGTCGATCCAAAGAATGCTAGTAAAGTATGCAAACTTCAAAAGTTCATTTATGGGTGGAAGCAAGCATCTCGAGTTGGAATATACGTTTTGATGAGGAGATCAAAAGGTTTGGTTTCGTCAAGAACAAAGAAGAACCTTGTGTTTACATGAAGGTTAGTGGGAGCGCGCTTGTTATTCTGATCTTGTATGTAGATGACATACTACTAGTCGAAAATGACATTCCAATGCTTGAATCTGTTAAAACTTCATTAAGAAATAGTTTCTCAATGAAGGATTTAGGAGATGCAACATATATCTTGGGGAATAAGGATCTATAGAGATAGATCTAAGAGGCTAATTGGATTAAGCCAGGATATGTACATAGACAAAGTGTTGAATCGGTTCAACATGCAAAATTCCAAGAGAGGATTCTTGCCCATGGCACATGGCATTAATCTTAGCAAGAATCAGTGTCCTACGACCACCGATGAGCGAGACAAAATGAGTGATATTCCATATGCTTTGACTATTGATCTATCATGTACGCCATGCTATGTACACGACTAGATGTATCATATGCTCTAAGTGTTACTTAGCAGATACCAAGTCGATCCCGTGAAGGTCATCGACAATTGTGAAAAATATTCTTAAGTACTTAAGAAGGACTAAGGATGTGTTCCTAGTTTATGGCGGTGATGAAGAGCTCGTTGTAAATGGTTACACCAATGCAAGCTTTCAAACCGACAAAGATGATTATCGTTCGCAATCTGGTTTTGTATTCATTATGAATGGAGGAGCAGTGAGCTGGAAAAGATCCAAGCAAGAGACGGTTGCTGATTCCACGACGGATACCGAGTACATTGCGGCTTCTGAAGCTGCGAAAGAAGGTGTTTAGATAAGAAATTTCATTGCTGAGTTGAGTATGGTTCCGAGTGCCTCGAGCCCAATGGATCTCTATTGTGACAACAATGGAGCCATTATGAGGCTAAGGAGCCTAGATCCCATCAAGTCCAAGCATATACTCAGCGCTATCATCTTATTCGCGAATTGGTGGATAGAGGAGATGTTAAGATATACAAAGTGCATCTGATTTGAATGTTGTTGATCCATTGACAAAGCCTCTCACATGCCTAAAGCATGAGGCACACACAAGAGCTATCAGTATTAGATACCTAAATGATTGACTCTAGTGCAAGTGGGAGACTGCTGGAAATATGCCCTAGTGGCAATCATAGAGATGATTATATTTCCTTATGTTCATAATATTGATAAAATGTTATCTTGTTCTAAGAATAATATTGTTAATATTGATTATCAAGTATGTGACTTGATTGTGAAACTCTATATTTCGCGATAATTATTCTTATACGATCCTCGGTCGAAAACATATGAGGACACATATGAATAGACTAGCATATGTATTGGTTGATGACTATGTTTCACGGGTCATGGATATGGAGATATCAAACCAATAATATGGACACATGTTAGAGAACATGATGTTGGATTAGACCCACCTTGAGACACTATTGAGATTGTTATGATTCTATGTGTCGTTAGTTGGTCTCAAGCAATGTTGATGTATAATCCTTAGACCGAGATCGGCATGGTTTCCTACATATGTAATAGCACTCTTAGAGTTGTCAAACGCTACACCATAACTCGGGTAGTTATAAAGGTAGCTTTGGGCATGCTATGAAACATGCAGAGGAATGTGACTGGTCGGATATGGGATTTGCCCTCCTAACATAACAGAGAGATGTCTCGGCCCCTCGTTGTGGTCGGATAAAGAAAGTGCATGGCCATGCCACTAGTAATCAAAGTGTTCGACCACGTGAAGTAATCCGACACCTGATCGAGAAAGTATTGAACAGTCCATGGATGACACAACATCTCACCTGGAGTTCAACCAGATATCGTGAGGCAAAGGGAGTATACACGAGAAGGTCGCTTAGTTGATAGCTACTGGACCGCCGTATGGAGATACGAGCTGGTCGAGATCGTCGAACGAGTCACAGGTGGTCGAACTTCGGTCATAAGGAATTACAAACCGTGCGTGACCAAATACGAACCGGTCAGATAGAGATAGGACACTGGTCGTAAGTGATGAGGACCTGGTCGAGATCATATTGCATTAAGGTTCATCCGATATAATTTGTGTGTATTCGGGAATCGCTATTTTCTGCTAGGAGCCGCTACGACTCGTGATCGGAAAGGGTTTTCGAGTCACAACCGATTACGCATGAACCTATAGGGTCACACACTTAACGAGTTGGAACAAACCAGTACGAATACGATTCGACAAACGTGTTCAGATAGGATCCGTCACGAGCACTATATAAGGAGATGCATGAGGCTGTTGGGAGGTATGCGTGCATCACCACCGAAACCCTAGCCGCCATCTTCCTGAGAGCTCTGTCGTGCGACTTGGTGCTAGCACACCTGCGCATGGTTGTTCCTTCCCTGGACGTGTGGATACCATAGAGGTGCTACTACGACTGTTGCGCTTGAGGACGATCCGCGATCCTCACAAGGAACTGCAGATGTTACTGGAGGAGACAATCGACTCGCGAGGACGCTGGACGATCAACTACGACCTCTGTGATCGATTTTGCTCGATGCCGGACGATCGACTACAACCATCGTGATCGACTTGCTCGATCTTCGATTTATTGACTATGACCACTACATCGACGCGCTTCACGTTGGACGGCCGCCCAACCCTTCTTCTCCGCTCTCTGCGTCGGTGGTAACGATCTGTGATCATCTATTTGCTTGGCTTCCTAGTTTGCGTGGTTGAAATTTTAATTTGTAGCTATCATAGCCTACCTGCGGGCCCAACACTTTCGCTACCTATTTAAAGGAAGATTAAGAGACAATGGAGGATGATCAAAACCAATCGATGATCGAGAAGACCTATCGATCCAAGACTATTGGAGCAATAGTATAGCAATGAACACATTCTCAAGATAATTAGGACTAGTCTATTACCCGATTGGAGGCACCCTCAGAAGGATCCAGTTCATTGCAATAAAGAGCAATCCCATTCTCTCCCAAGACTCTTTGCCATTTTCTCTATTTATTTCAGAAGATCGGCGACTCGATCGTCGACACCAATTGTACTCATCCCGATTTTATTTGTCGCCCGAATAAGGCTCTTTATGGTCTAAAACAGCACCTCATGCTTGGTTTCAGCGCTTTGCTCACTATATTCAATCCCTTGGCTTTCAGGGCCCAATCCGACACATCTCTTTTCATTTATCGTGAGGGTTCTGAATTGGCATATTTACTTCTATATGTCGATGACATTATCTTGACGGCTTCTTCGTCATCTCTTCTTCAGCGACTCATTGCTCTTCTTAGCACTGAATTTGCCATGACCGATTTAGGTCCATTGCACTACTTTCTTGGCATTGTTGTTAAACGCTCTTCTTTTGGTTTATTTTTATCTCAACAAAAATATATCCATGAACTTCTCGAGTGTTTGGAATGTCACCATGCAACCCTTTGTGCCACTCCTGTTGACACTCGCTCAAAATTGGCTACTATCGATGGTATGCGGCTTGTCGATGCAACTATTTACCCGAGTCTAGTGGGGTATTACAAAGATGTTATCATCACTCATCCAGATATTGCCTACGTAGTTCAGCAAGCCTGCTTGTTTATGCATGATCCTCATGTTCCACATATGAATCTTGTCAAACGAATTCTATGATATCTGAAAGGCACAAATAATGATGGACTTCTTTTATCTCCATGTAAGTCTACAACATTCGTGACCTAAGTCTACAACATTCGTGACACTGCCAGACACAGATTGGGTCACGGTTACGACTCTCACCGTTGTACATTAGGGTTTTCGCCTTCCTTGGTGATAGTCTTGCTTCATGGTCTTCTAAACACCAACCTACTATCTCACGGTCCAATGCTGAAGCAGAGTATCACATAGTTGCTAATGCTATTTCAGAATTGTGCTGGTTACGACAACTATTGGTTGAACTACATCATCCAGTCCAAGGTGCGTCCGTGGTGTTTTGTGACAGCATAAGTGCAGTTTTTTTGTCCTCCAACCCAGTGCATCATAGACAAACAAAACAAATTGAAATCGATATGCATTTTCACTACTATAAAACAGGCTATTCTAGACGCCTCATCACAGACAGTTCCTTTGGAACCGTCTATGATACATAACTATCACAAACGGTTTGTAAATAGAACCGTCTATAATAATCGCAGATATCACAGACGATTATTATTAAGAACCGTCTGTGATGTTGAACTATCACAGACGGTTCTATTTACAAACCGTCTGTGATAGTTCAATATCACATATGGTTCTTAATAAGAACCGTCTGTGATATGTAGACATTACATAATACACGGCCATCCCGACAGACGACCCTGCCCCTAGCACCTCCACCCCCTTCCCGTTTGAGCCGCCACCCTTGCTGTCTCTTTCCCCATTGTGCCACCTTAGAGAGGAGAAGGAAGGGAAGGAAGGAGGCAGGGATGAGAAGAAAAGGAGGAAGCTAAGGAGAAGAAGAAGGGAGGAGAAGGAGAGGAGAAAGAAAGGGATCTCGCAGGATATTTGGAATTTTCATCGTAACCTTCGAGGGTAACGATCTGTAACCCTTTATATTTTCTCTAGGTTAATCGCTAACAACTTTAGTATGTTTGGTCAATACGAATAGAACTTGTGGTTTATTAATCTAATTTAACACTAATTTGTTACGTGTGTAGTATAGATGGACCGAAACTAGATGTACGGTGTGAACCGTGTGAGTGAAGAGTACATTAATGGCGTGTCTGCTTTTAAAAAAGCCACCGAGCAGGATATGTTGAAGAAGGGGATAAAATTTATGTATTGTCTATGCATTGATTGTGGTAATCTGAAGATGTTTAACAACCCAGCGCAGATCGAAGCGCACTTGATTCGAAGGGGTTTCAAAATGGGGTATACATGTTGGACCGGTCACGGTGAAGAGCAAATTATATAGGAAGTTAATAATAACGACATCACCGAGAAAGTCAACGATATGCCAGATGTGAATTGTGCTTTTGATGAGGATAGATCGCACGATGACAATCTGGATCAGATGCTACGCGATGTAGAAGGGAACTACAGTGAGAGAGAGTTTGGTAAATTTGAGGGCTTAATGGAGGACTTGGGGAAACCTTTGTTCTCTAGCTGCAAGCCGAAATACACAAGGTTGTCATCCGTGCTTGAACTGCTGAAATTGAAGGTAAACAATGGTTGGTCTGACAAGAGTTTCACAGCGTTGTTAGGTCTCCTGGCGGATATCCTTCCGGAGGGAAACATGTTGCCCGGCACCACCTACTAAGCCAAGAAGGTTCTTTGTCCATTGGGAATGGAAGCAGAAAGAATACATGCATGTCCGAACGATTGTATCCTCCATCGTAAAGAGTATGCAGACATGCATGTATGTCCCGTGTTCAAAGCATCCTAATACAAGCGTAAGAATACTGCTAAGGTGAAGCAAGGACCGCCTGCTAAGATGTTGTGGTATCCGCGTGCAATCCCACGCTTGAAGCATTTATTTGTGAACCAAAAGGAGGCAAGATTGCTATGTTGGCACTTGGAGGAGCGTAAGAAAGATAGAAAGCTAAGACACCCTGCTGATTCTGCCTAGTGGAGAAACTTCGATCGAAGCTTCGAAGAGTTCGGTACAGAACCGAGGAACATAAGGTTATGGTTGAGTACAGATGGAATGAATCCTTTCAGTAACAAGAGCAGCCGACATAGCACCTAGCCTGTGAATCTATGTGCGTACAACCTTCCTCCTTGGCTGTGCATGAAGCAGAAGTATATTTTGATGTCACTACTTACCCAAGGGCCGAAGCAACCTGGGAATGATATTGATGTGTACCTAGCACCATTCTTTGGAAGATCTTGTGATCTTGTGGAATGAAGGGGTATAAGTATGGGATGCGTACAAACGAGAGAACTTCACTTTACGTGCCATGTTCTTTTGCACCATCAATGATTTTTCTGCCCTTAGTAACCTCGGGTTCAAAGACAAAGGAGCCAAAGCTTGTCCGCACTGCTTAGATGGTACCGAGAGTGTATGGCTGAACAACTCGCGTAAAACTATGTATATGCGTCACCGTAGGTCCCTTCTCATGATTCACCCATACCGCAAGATGAAGAAACAATTCGACGAAAATAAGGAGGACAGTTTAGCTCCAAGGGCTTTTAGAGGGAAAGAGGTCTACGATATGATTAAGGATACCGATGTTGTGCTTGGGAAGGGACGTAAATTAAGGACCTGTTAGAAGAACATCTAGAAGAAGTGGTCAATTTTTTGGGACTTGCCTTATTGGGAGCACTTAGAAGTTCGCCACTGCATCGATGTCATGCACGTGGAGAAGAATGTATGTGATAGCTTGATTGGTCTCTTACTAAACATTAGTGGCAAAACAAAAGATGGTGTTAATGCACGGCGTGACTTGGTTGATATGAACATAAGGACCGAGTTAGCACTGAAAGAGACCAATAAAGGACGAACGTACCTTCCCCTAGCTTGCTACACTCTGTCTAAGGCCGAGAGAAATGAACTATGTCACAGCTTGCATGGTGTGAAAGTTCCATACGGTTACTCCGCCAACATTAAGAAACTTGTTTCTATGAAAGATTTGAAATTAATTGGTATGAAGTCTCATGATTGTCATGTGCTGATGGCACAAATGCTTCCTGTTGCAATTATGAGTATCTTGCCGAATAAGATCCGAGTGGCAATCTTGAGGCAATGTTATTTCTTTAGCTCAATTGCTCAGAAGGTCATCGATCCCAAAGGACTAGATGCTCTACAGGCCGAGGTGGTATCGACTCTATGTCATCTTGAGATGTATTTTCCTCCATCATTTTTTGATATCATGGTCCATCTCATTGTTCACCTTATGAAAGAGATAAAGATATGTGGCCCTGTGTTCCTACATCATATGTACCCGTTCGAGAGGTACATGGGAATTCTCAAGTCCTACGTACGGAATCAATCTCGACCGGAGGGCAGCATCATAGAAGGTTATGCAACCAAAGAGGTCATTGAGTTCAGCGTCGACTACATGGCTCAGGTGGAACTGATAGGTGTGCCTCTATCTCATCACGAGGGGAGACTAGGGGGTATCGGGACCATCGGAAGGAAAGCAATCACTCCCGATCTGATACGTATGCTCAAGCCTATTTCACGGTCTTGCAACATATGACCCAAGTGTCCTCGTATATCGACAAGCACAAAGATATGGTACGCCAACAGAATCCAGACTGGTCGGAGGTTTGGATCACAAGAGAGCACAACTGTCGGTTCAACGAATGGTTAAAGGTGCGATTCACTGGGAGGTCATCAAGTGATGCTATGCTACTATGGTTGGCAAAAGGGCCAAAATTTACAATTGTGACATGGCAAGGATACGACATAAATGGGTACACATTTTATACAACATCTCAAGATAGGAAGAGCACAGTCTAGAACAGCGGTGTCTGCATAGATGCGTTTCACGAGCAGTTCAATACTGCCGAGCCACATGGGTTGAACTCCTACTATGGGTTCGTAAAGGGGATTTGGGAGCTCGATTATGTACTTTTCAAGATCCCCTTGTTTCGATGCCATTGGGTTAAACTTCCGCAAGGTGTGAAGGTCGACAAGTATGGCATCACTATGTGGACCTCAAACGATCGGATACAAGGATGAATCATTCATACTGCTAAGCAAGTTGTTCAAGTTTTTTATGTAACTAACCCGGCAAATAAGAACCGCCACGTAGTTCTTCATGGAAAAAGAAGGATTGTCGAGTTGAGAATGTCGTGGATGAGGAAGAGTACAATCAATTTGATGAGTTGCTTCCTTTCGGAGACAAAGATCGGGCTTGAGGAAGAACCTAGTGAGGAAGCTTGCTATATGCGTGTCGCATCATCATGAAGGACTATATTTTAATTAAGAATTTCTTCCATTGTAATTTATTCCATAACATGAGACATGATCTATGTTTTCTAATCTTGGTTATTATTTCACTATCAATGTGGACTTGCCATGTGTTATGGACTTCTAATCTCTTATTTTTATGTCAATGTGGAATTGTCATGTGTTAATGTGTTATGGACTTGTCATCTCAGATTTTGCTATCAATGTGGACTTCATTGTAAAGTGGAATGGTAATATTATATACTTGTACAACCTATTTTTTTCATGTCCTAATATGTCAAATATGATAGACTTAATGTCTCCCTGATCTTATATGGCTTATAAAGGTTCATGTGCTCTCATGCCAAATTATGGATTTCTATTGTTATGAACTAGTATGATATAGAATACTTGTTGCACATAGTAGCTATAGAATGAACTATCAGATAGTAGATAGGGTGGCATATCATAAACGATTCTATTTTGAAACCGTCTGTGATTACTTATCACAGACGGTTCCATAATAGAACTGTCTGTGATATCCCTTTATAGTAGGGTACTGCTAGGGTTTGTACCCTTACTCATCACTTCCTCCCTAACGCTTCATCGCTCACTCGCCTGCTCGCTTTCCACCGGCGCACCAGACTCAATGCCGCCTGCCAAGCCTCCTCCCGACGGCCGCCGACATCAACGACGCACACGCTTTGTTTCGTCGTTAGTCCGATCGCCGCTTGCCGCCGGCCCAAATACCGCTACATCGCCAGCCCCGATTCCCCTTCTCCTCGTCGCTGACGCCTCTACTTCTAGCCCCGAGCCGTGGGCCTCCTCCTTCCCTTGTCGCTCCTCCTCCCCACCACCACCAAGCCCAAAGGTACATCTCCCTCCCCTTGTCGCTCCTTTTCCTAGTAGTGCTTCAAAGATTTGTGGTCGTTTCTTCTTGTATGTCTGTAGATAAGGTCACTAACCCTAATGAAATGTGTAGAACAAACAATGTTTATGCCGGCTCAGTAAGTATCTCTTTGTTCCAATTGCAGTTCACTTTGATTATATCTATGTGTGTGCTACTAGGAGATATATAGCAAACAATTATATGTGGGCTTGCTTTTCTACTCTATGATGATGTTTGCCATATACTGAAATTAACTTGATAATTAGTTCTTATTTGGAGCTCTATTGTGTTCTTGCTACTGTCTCTTGATTTGAAGTCAATCTGTTGCTCTAGGTATAACTAGTTGTTCTGCTTTGGTTATATTGATATCTAGCAATCCAGTTTGAGTATTCTCTCGCTAGCCATTCGGCTTTCTTCTTGGACTTGTGATTTTGCTTTCAAATATATATATACCGGAGATTGTCAAGTTCTCATTGGTAATGTAGATTTCAGTTTGTGATACTTGTGATCTCCTGTTTGACCTAAATAGAGTCTGTGTACTATTACCTTTGATCTTTTGACAGGTTTAGTAAAGTTTTGTTTAGAGCTCAAAATTTGGAACTATATTATCATGATTAAATTAATGAAGAGTATAGGCAAAAGGGTTGAGATGGCAAGAATTAATTCTTTTCCAACTCGCCTTCTGAGAGCACTCCATAACTTCAATTATCTGAGGTTTATCTGATTTCTTTCATATACATGTGTTATATGTTACCTAGCGATGTTAACATGTGTACCTTTTCAGCTTTTTAATTTTCTTTACTATGTATTCTATATTTAAGTTCAATATTTACCTTCTATTTGTTTATATAGTTCATCTGCTTACAATGTAATTTTAGTTCATTGGTTAGGTAACTTCTATTTTTCTGTACAAAATATGTTGTAGGCTTGATACCATTTGATACGCCTAATGTTGTAGGCTTGTAGCATGCACATTCGTTTACCAGTTTATGTGAATTGAGTTTGCTAGAGATGAGAAGAAAAGATATATTCTTTAGACAGTCCTAAAACTTCTTAGCCTTAGTACATACTTGATACATATGTGTTGGATATATTGGAGACTTCCTTGAGTAGTATGTACTATATATGATTTCATTTGTTGTGAATGTATTGTCTATTGATGTGAATGTATCTTTTGATACTATTTGAGTAATAGATACTATTTGTTTATATAGTTAATTGGTTGGGTAACATCTATTTTTTCTGTATAAAATATGTTTCCAAGGGAAATTATCTTCGAAAATACCTAGTGGACATCAACTTGTAATCCATTTTATTTAAACTCTCAGCGTTTTGAATTCTAAAATTTTAGTTCATTGCGTATGTAACTTATATAGATAGAAAGTAAGTGGGATGGCGTCCGCACCATCTTCGCTGCCGTCATCGACGTCGCCGAAGTAAGTGGGATGGCGTCCGCACCATCTTCGCTGCCGTCATCGACGTCGCCGAATGCGTCTGGATCTCCGAGGAAAGTGGTACGTAAGCGAGATGGCAAAGGAATATCGAAATTGCCTTCGGGCCGAATGACCATCACGGAGGTCAGTGCTGTTGGGGTCCCTTTGAGTCCCAAGAAAGCAACGGCGAGATTTCGGACCATCTGCGGGATACTTGGAAGGAAACGGGTCCCCATCACCACACCAAGCTGGAAGTCTCTGACGGACGTAGAGAGAGGCCACCGATGAAATTTCAAACTCGCTCACTATCCCGTATGCATTAGGCACGCTGAATGGCGGCGTTGCTCGCGATGGGACACGCGTGGAGGAAATTCAAGAGCACGCTTGTCACAAAGTACATGAACACAAGTCGGACGCCATTCATGAAGTATCAATTCTTATTGCGGGATATATAGGACGCCTTTGTGCGGTGAAGACGACGGCCGAATTTTAGGAGAAATGTGCAGCGCACAAGGCTCTCCAGGCACAAAACACTCACCCCCACAAACTCGGCACCGCTAGGTACACGGGTAAAACCACGCAATGGGCGGTGGAGGACGATAACGCAACCCGACCATTTGCTGGGATCACAAACGAGCGCGCCCGAAGCTGGTTAAGAGCGAGGGCATCAGCCACGTCTTTGGGTGGCATCTCTTTCACAAACTCAGCTGACGAGGAGGTGTCCCAACGTTTGGTAAATATGTCGACCTACCTTGTTGTTAATAAGTCCATAACTTCATAGTGTCTAAAATAACATGATGACCTCTTGCAGCAAGCATTGACTACCGAATCTTCCAAGACTCCTTCAAAGCAGTTAGGGAGAAGGATATATTATTCGCAGCCTTGAGAAACAAGGAACACCCGGGTTGCACACGAGGCATTGGGGTTTATGTACCTTGGAGGGACGGATTCCCATACAACTCCTACATTTATAGGAGTAGGAAGAGATCCAAGGGTGAGCGCGAGGACCGGTTGGTAGAGAAGATTAATGCGATGCTTACTGCAAAATTTCAAGGACAGATAACAAGATTGCAAGATCAAATGAATCAACTCCTCAACCAGTCACAAGCTGCACCTGTTATTTTGGCAGCCAGACCTCCTCAACATCGGAGTAGCGTCGCGTCCACGCAAAATTCTCAACATGGAGATGTCCAATTACCTATCGACGACATTAAGGTAATGCACATCTCTAGAATGCTCTAAAGATAGACCTATTGGATGCCTTAGATAATTGTTATCGTTTTGTGGGAGCCAACGCCCTACAAGCTCCAAGTGAGGCTAGTTGTGTTCATTTCTATTGAGGATGGACGGGGGATGGCGTATCCATGCCATGAAGGGACAAGGCAAAGAAGGTGCCGGTGGGCGCAGGTTACGCCAGGGTCCAGGTGGACATGGTACATGAAAATTTTATGGCCGTCCCACTAGAGATTCACCCGAACAAAGACAACAGAACACTAGGGGATGCCATGCACACTTTTATCCAGTCCCTACAAGGACATCGCCCAAGACCCTACAAAGGCTTGCGATCTCGACATGACCACGCCTCTCCAACAGACCCTTGATGATTCCACCTCAACCTTCGCTTGAAGGCGCCTCATCGGCTCCCATGAAGAAGACGCCGAAGGAACAAGAAAATCGTGTCGCCGTATCGGTTCTCGAGTCGTCTCTGTGGATATCATGGGGATATGTGCATGATCTTAGGATGATGATACAATTGGCAATGGCGTCGAAGGTTTTCCATTTCTCACGTTTTCGGCGAAGTTAAAAGAGCTATCAGGCAGAGGCGGTCAGACCGGCGGTCAATAATCGGTCGATCGGCACAGTGCGGCTCGACCGATGCTTGAAGCTGCGGTCTGACCGAATTAATCCTGTTCATCGTCCAATTGTTTGCGATGATTTTTTGGTAAGGTCATATTCATGGTTATTAATGCATGTGTTGCATGATGCATGTTTTCACTAACGTGGGTCAAGTTGTGAAGAACTTGTTCCCGGATTCGATTTCTTTGTCTATTGTTGTGCAGGATGCTTGGAGGTCAACGATGGTCAACGGCGAGGATGATCGAGACTAAGCTTGGAGAGCTGAGGTCCAGAATGATCAAGGATGCCAGGTGAGGTCAATGGACTCAAGCATGGCGCAAAATAGACAAAGGTGACCGAACGGGCAGTTCAGTGCGACGGGTTGGATCAAGCGGCGCGGGGGTTGGCGCAAGTGCCATGGTGGTTTCGGCGGGAGCCGGACGGGAGAGACTTGCCGACACGTTGAGAGCCGTTGATCAACCTACACGTGGCGAAGTAGGCGAGTGCTTCACCAAGATTGGACTTGGTCTTTGGAGAAAGATCAAGAAGGGGTATTTTGGTAATTTCACCAAATACCGCCTTTGTAACCTTGGGCTAAACCGTGGCGCAAGACGGTGCGTGGAGAAGCGGTTTAGGTCAAGGGAAGATGAAGACGACGCTTTAAAATACGTGCGTGTGTCCCGTTTGTGTTGGGCCTTAACGGGGGCCCATTAGGGTTAACTCGTCTAGAAGCTAAGCCTCACTATAAATAGGAGGGGGTGCTGTCAAACAGCCCCCAAGCACTTCATTTGCAAAAACCCTAGTTTGTCTTAGGGCTTAGAGAGGAAAGGAAAGGAGAGGCTTAGGGTTTTAGAGAGATGTGTTGAGTGAGTGCTCATGGATTGAGCTCTTGTCCTCCATGGATGGAGTGGCTGTAAACCCCCTCAATCTCAAATCAATCTATACATGATTTCTTAAAGATGAGTTCTCTTTGTGTTCTTCCTCCTTATTTGGTCATTTTGGGTGTTTCTTTGATCCAATGGGTTTCTAGTGGTTTCTTGCCCCCATCTACCTTGCTGTGACATGTGGGAATACATCTAGGATCACCTTGATCATCATTCTCCTACGAACAAGTTTTGGATCAAGTTTTTCTTCTTTGCTCGATTTTGAACCCTCCTTCGTTCAAACTAAAAAAGATAGGATCTTTGGCATGGATCTCTGCAATCTTTGATTGGAATAGGTTATTAATATCTTAGAGAAGGTGTGTCTCAAATTTCGTGGAGTTTGGCCTTACAGATCAAAAGTTAGACCAATTTTTGTTTTGGTTTTCGGGCTGATTGTACTGTTCATCGTGCCTGAGGTCTGACCGCACCTTTGCCTGAGGTTAGTCTGGCCTGAGAGGTCTGACCACACTTTTGCCTGAGGTCAGTCTGGTCCTCTGGATTAGGTTTTGGTTTTTGGTCTTTTTGCTTGGGTTTTGATTTGGGTTCAACACAAGTCCTCTACAGTATTTGTATATTGATCTTCATAGCTCCCATAGCTAATGGAGTGATATAGATGTTGAATCTAATCAAGGTAAAAAAATAGCAAAAGTGTCTATTCACCCCCCCCCCCTCTAGTCGCTTTTTCGACCTGCAGTCTCACGGGAAGATGTGTAGCAAGTAGTCGTTAAGGCCAAATCAAAGTCGAAGAATATTAAGGCGCCTCCCAAGCTCTGAAATACTCCACCGAAGTCCGCTGGCCCCGACACAAATGATAGCCCACTGGAGTAGGTTGCCAGTCTTTGCATGTCTGGTACATGCGGAATACCAAAGAGAAGGGGTGTGATACTGGAATCACCGTCAGATACACGAACGAGCATTTCTTCGACGAGCCGGGCCACTTTGTCGTGGGCTTCAACGACTTATTCGACCTATTCAACCTCGATGCCCTTGACGCCTCGCTTCTACGATGCTGGACAATGTAAGTGTGTACAATCAAGTTCTACATTCACGTAATACCGATAAATATCACAACTCATTGCTTATGTATAGATACATAATGAAAATGGCCCGACGATGGCAAGAACCGTGGGTTTCTCGACCACACTTGATCTCTAAGCAATGCATCACCGAAGATGCATCCTACGTCGTGAAATATATAACGACGGGATTGCTTGCTCAGGACTATATAATGGTGCCCTACAACCAGAAGTAAGTGCTTCACTACTTGCTATACAAATTTCATTTGTACTTTATACAAAGCATGAACCTAGGTTTAATGACTATAGCGACATACATGAGTAGGTTCCACTGGATCCTTTTAGCCATTATACCAAAGAGGAACAATATAATATACCTTGATTCCCTACTCAACAAAAAGCACAACTTCACCCTTGTGCAAGAAATACTGACAGTATGCTCATTTCCTCCATACATAACTATATTATAGTCTTCCTTTGTTTGAAATGGCCGAGAATAACTTTTGGAATTACATAGGTCGCTCAAATACCTATGTTACCGAGAGGAGGGACACATATGAATCGAGCGCCACATCAGTAACACAGACGCGATTTGCACGCAGCTATAACACAATAATTCTATATCACACTTTATAATAATGCGTCTCTAATCGACTATACCTATATATGTAATCCTATTTTTGCAAAGGTCACCGGCAAAAACAAGATCACCTATGTGCATTCTACGCTTGCCGTCATATGCAAAGAAATCATGAGTGCTAAGATGAAGGATCCAGAGGTTTGTCAATCTCACAATAATTATTTAATAATTATAAATTTAAATACATATGCTTACTACTTTACTCCTACTAGCGACAGGGCCTTAATCTCGATTTAGATACACTCGTTATGACCGAGATCTTGGAGGTTCGAGGAATGCTCTATGGCTTCATCAAGACGGAGATCATTAACGCCGATTTTGAGAGTTTCACTCCATCGACACCACTGAACGACCTTCAAAAAATTGATTCAATTGTAATTCACTTTGAGTAGTTGTAATTCAATTGTAACTCTAACAACAATACTTGAACATATTCTTTTGCAATTGATTTTGAGTTGTCAATAATTGATTCATCTGTGATTTATCTCTTTTATGCTTGCTTTTTTTCAGAGGGCATGGCTAGTAATTCCTGAGACTAGCCGAAAATTTTAAAAAAAATTACTTAGGTTCAAAGAAATCACAGACGGTTTTATCGTATAAACGTCTGTGAAGGGATACTATCACAGATGATTCCCACCAATAACCGTCTGTGATATGACGGATATCACAGACGGTTCTATTTACTAACCGCTTGTGATATGTCTTCAATCACAGACGGTTTGTAAATAGAACCGTCTGTGATATCCGTCATATCACGACGTTGTTGGTTAAAACCGTATGTGATAGTAGCCTTTCACAAACGGTTCAACAAAAAACCGTCTGTGTTATGACTAATCACAGACGGCTCACAAACCGTTTGTGATAACCGTCTGTTATCATAGACACATAAATTCAGATGGTTCAAAACCATCTGTGATGACCCTCTCTGTAGGAGTGTTTGTTCGTGAGAAGGTGTTTGTTGAATCAATTCATGTTCTTCACGTTCTTTCCAATTTATGCTTATGGACATTCTTACAAAAGGATTGCCCTCATCGACCTTTCGTGAGTTTCGTTTCTAGTCTTTGCGTTTTTCCATATCATGCTGTGACTTAGGGGGGAGGGGGGGGGGCTGATAGACAATACAACTATGTCTATTTCCTTTCGTATTGCTTGTATAGCTCTACTCATATTCGGTTTTTCTAAACCGTTTCGTATTGTATAAGTCAAGGACACTTGACCTCATGTAATCTATATGAATACATCAATGTATGATTGCACCACTTGCGGTGATTTCAATCCTTCTCTTCAAGTTTACAATAGACTTGAATATTAGGTAGGGGCAAATCTTCAATTTTTTTATGTTATGTTTTATCTGCCACACATAATATTAACTAATTTGTTTTAAATTCATAAACCTTTTAAAAAAAAGGTGTACCCAAGCTTACCCAAACTTTAGATACTGGTAGTGATTAGCCAAACTTTAGATACTGGTAGTGATTAAATAAGTCGTAGGTGCCACTTTCAGGTAAATACTGTTCTTGTGTTGTAATGCATTCAACCTGAGATGATACTGCTGTTAATAGTTCGCCCGTGTTTGGATAATAATGTGGGTGACAAGTCATTGGGCAAGTACTCCAAGGTTATTCTCACTTTTCAGTTTTGGAAAATCTCTTCAGAAAATCAAAATACATCAATAGATTATCCTTATTTTTCTGGTCTAGTGAAGTAATCCACGCACTCAGCAAAAAATTGGCTGAACAACTGCAGCGTTGTAATTGTTGATGCGTGTCTACATGCAAACTAATTGTTGTTTTACCAATCGTGCACAAAAGCTTGCATCCCCCAAACCAAAATAGGTAAGCAAGTTCCATCATGTTTCTTGGTGTCTCTAACTTCAAGTAATCTATGACCTGAAAAGGAAGTCAAGTAATCCAGTTCATTATTCAAGATAGTACTTAACTGCTTATATGATCTGAACCATACTCCTTAATTTCAGTAAACGTAACAACTCTTAGCTATGAGCTTGTAAAGGTGGTGGTGGTTCATGTAAAATCACACTCCAAGTTAGCTTACCTTTCTTGGAGTGTGTATCTATTTTCTGTACCAACACGGAGGAATGAACAGTACATCTCCATTAGCACTCAGCAGGATTTCACGGGTTTGGTAATGCAAAGACAGAACCAAGTACCTTGAGGACAATTTGGAAATTACGTACGTTGTGCTTCGTGCGTGCTCCGTGAACTCAACTTACAATTTACATCGCCAAACATAAGGGCCGGTCTGTGGTTGTTGACTTTTTTTTTTCTCACATGGTACTATTCACTGCGCTAATAGCAATCTGATTCTCTCCCTATGTAAATACCAAAAGTGGCACTCTCCACCATACCCCAGGGGCCGAACATCACACCATAAGCGCCGGTCTGTGGTTGTTGACTTTTTTTTTCTCACATGGTACTATTCACTGTGCTAATAGCAATCTGATTCTCTCCCTATGTAAATACCAAAAGTAGCACTCTCCACCATACCCCAGGGGCCGAACATACCATGCGTCATGTATAAAATCCAGGTCTCTACGATACGGACTAGAACGAGTACAGTCTCCAGAGGCACGTTAGAGGGTACTACCATGCCCTGGAACTACGGACGGCGTCGATCCGTGTCTTCCTGGCACGAAGGAGGTGAGCCACCACGGGAGGCGGGAGTTGGATTGAAAAAATGGATTAAAAAATTATTTAATGGTTGATACTATTTGGAGCACTATTTAAAACTTTAAAAAAATATTTTTTCTTTGATTTTTTATTCTTGTTTTTTAACTCACACTCGCAGCTTTAAATATATTATCACATGTACTAGAAAAAATTTCACAATTTTTTTACATGAAATCACGACACAGCATAGCATACGTAGCTTCAAACATGAGTGTCAACCGTTGCCATCGTCACCCTTACTGACCCTCGGTGATTCGATGAGTTGATGAACGGTGCATGTGAAACACTATTTGACGACACGACAGTGGATAGTAGTACACCGTCATCGGACGTGGTGTACTGCTACCCACCGCCGCGTTCGGTGATAGTGTACTACTGGTGTCCGGTGACGGTGTACTACTGCCGCCGTCGTCGTGTCAAATAGTGTTTCACATGAGCTATTTACGTAGGGAGGTGATTAAAATTACTATTAATATAGTGAATAGTATCATATGAGCCAAAAAAATAGTAAAAATAAAATCATGCCTTGTTGCCAAACTAAGCCTAAGTGATTTTGGCTTGACTCGTTTAGACGATGGACTAAACAACCCTGTAATCTTGTAAACCATTTTGGCTTGAGCACGGGATCGATCAGCATAAAAAATTCCACTAAATTGTGGTAGTTGTACCAACTTCCAAGAAAGCACCAGACCATCAACTGTGCTAATACAGTAATCAAAGTAGATTGTTCAGGATCCTGGCTAGTTCCCATTCTTTAATTGACGAGAGAGATAGGCAGCTTGATGTCGTGCGTACATTCTCGAAAAAAATCCTAGCTAGCTTTTAAGGCTGCTCCCAAATGAGCAGTATATTAGTGCAGTTTTTTTAGTGCATAAAAAGTGTTAGAAAACTATTTTTTTAATACATGGTTTTTTATGGTGTAGTATCTTATGCTGTTTCATTTAATTACATGCATGATCTTTACTAGTATTTTAGCATTGTGGTCTATTTATAGCGTATACTAAAGCAATGCATGCATGATCTTCTCAATGCATGGGATCGATCACAATAAATTTTATGCGTTGGATTTCGAGACCGAACTGGTATCCAGATTAGATTCTAGAGTACCCTCTCTCTTCATTAACTATGGTGCAACATCATTATTTGGTCTACATGGCAGACTTAAGATACCAGCCAGGGTAGAGCACTGGGAGCAGCCTAATCAAATCAATTTGGTCATGCAATCATTAACATGCATAGCCAGAGGAAACTCGACGAAGGCGACCATGGCCGGTGGCGGCACTCGGGGATGGACTTGCTAGTTTAGGTCGTTGCGGCGGAGCGGCTATGGCGTGAGGCCGTGAGAGGTGGGGCTGAGGCGGGGCGTCGCCCTCATGGGAGGTGGGAGCGAGCCCACGGACCGCGTGGGAAATGACGGCGGAGGCCGAAGGCGGACCGGCAACGTTGGCGTGGGAGGTGGGGTGGAGGCCGAAGGTGGGCGTGGGAGGTGAGGAAGGTGAGGGAGCGCATGGAGGCTCTAGAGCTGCGGCAAGTTGGTGGGGATCAGAGAAAGGAGAAAAGGAAGAAGATGACATCATTAACATGTGGTCCAACTTAAGGGTATGATAGTTTCTGAAATTATTTTTGACATGTTCATTGGGCTCAACGGTATATGGGTCTAACAGGACCGAGGGGAGTAACAAATAAGGGATAAAAGTTAAGATCGAGTAGCAATGAAAAGAAAAGAAGTTTTTCGATGGCATATCACGAATCTAGCTAGCTTCTACGAGCATCTTTAGTGTATTGAACCGATGTCGATTTAAAGTTATGCTACATAAGCATTATAGGAACTGAGCTTGTTTTTTTTAATGTATTGAACCGATTCCTACTAATAACTAGGACCCACATTACATTAAAAAACCATAAAATAACAATATCATCTCTCAACCGCACTCTCTCCTATGTAGTTGTTTAATGCTCATATGAGTTGTTTAATGTTTTGAATTAATTCTTAAGTAGAGTCCGATTCTATGCATTTTTTGTTAAAATCGACTCCTCCAATGTATTGAATCGATTCAATGTATTCTCTCTCCTCATTTGAACCAGTTAAAACATAACATTGGAGGTGGTCTAATGACAAATAAGGAATTATCTCAACCAAATATTTGGTAACATTAATGCAAATTGGTTATTTGGTTTGCAACTAAAATTTGGTAAAACCAATTAAATGTCACACGTGGACGATCTGAAGACAAGAAATGGCTCACCATTACAAAAATTTCGCTCGACCATGTTCTAAATAATGTTCTTTTTATCGATATTTAGCTATGCATTTTGGCTTGAGCACGGATCCATCCGCGTAAAAAATTCTACTAAATTAAGGTTGTTGTACCGACGGCGACCAATTCCAAGAAAGCGCCTGACCATCAACTGTGCTAATACAGTAATCGAAGTAGCTAGTTCCCATCTTGAATCGACGAGAGAGATAGGCAGATAGATATCGTGCGTATTCTCGAAAGAAAATCCTAGTTAGCCACACTCGCGACTTGTGTGATTGATTGATAACTAGGTAACCTGGACTCGATCTCGAACGAAATGGCAGCGAGAGCGGCCGTCCGATCGAGGACCGACGGCCGCGACGAGTGAAACGCGTCGCGTGTTATCACCGAGAAAGAAGGTCGGCAGATGACATGCCGCATTGAACTGCGATTATCTCATCCGCTAGTGCGTGCGTGGTTCCAGCATGAGCATAGGTCTGCTGATTTGTCATTTCCCGAGGAGCAGAGATTGATGATCCTGTTGCACTTTTATATATACTAGGTGATCACCCGCACCAAATGGTGCGGACCGTAATGGGTTGGCATTGAGAGCAAATTGAATAATATTAAATAGCTTATATCATTTTTAGTGCAGTTATATAGTATATTGTAGAGTTTGCTGAAGGAAAAAAAAATTGCTATTATCTGTAGGATTGATATAGAGGAAGGGAGTGACGAATGGACACGTACATATAAAGTGAAGTCAGTCTCGGATATAGGTGAGTTGTAAATATTTATAAAATACAGCAAGGAAACAACGCATTTATAAAATAGAGATACAAACAGCATTTAGTCTCGGACATAGGTGAGTCGTGAATATCCACCAAACAGAGAAAGGAAGCAGCATATATAGAAAATAGAGCAACCAAGCAGTGAAAGTGTATATACATACAAACACGAAGTCCTTGATGGACCCAGTTGATGTTAACAAAATAGGATTTGTAGCAGCAGTAACTTAGTTAATACGGGTGCTGTAATGAACAATATTGATATAACATTGCTAGAATGGACGGGAAAAAACAAAAGCTGTTAAGCATAAGATGTTCCTATGAAGCAATGTTTGATGCGGCCGTTGCAAAAGATGTATGCAAAACCTGTAAAAAGTAGCAGTTAGTTAGAAGCATTTTTTTAATATTTTTTGATCTGTTAGTGATTTAGAACTATACCTGAGATTACGATGCTAAGTACAGCGCGGACATCATTCTTTTTTTTTTTGGTAGCTGACCTGATCAAAGTGAGGTAACAATGTTTAAGATATAAGCTATGAATCTATTGAGACGATGGATACTGTTAATAATGTTTCACATAAAATATATTTAGTGGAATAAAAATTGTACTTGAGAAGCGAATACATTTAATATTAAAGATCTTTTAGAGTCAATGACATAAACTTCCTGAATGGTGCAAGTGACCTCTTCGCTCCTATGTCTTCGATGTAGAAAGGACACAATGTTTAGGTTGGTATTGTAGAACATGTAATACTAAGCCTATCTAAATGTAATATTAAGATAAATATTCTAATAACTACCCATAATTCACCCTGCATAGCATCTTTGCATCTGCTACGTTATCCAATTTAGCTAACCTTTGCAAAAAGCAGGGCAATAAATTGACCGCATCTATTTGGGCGAAACAAAACAAAAACGATGAAGTCATAACTATAAGCTATATCATAATACATAATAATATAACTGAGACAGCAGATTCAACACATAGGAAGTGGATTATATATGGAAGTGATATTTATGAGTTCAAGCTATAAGTGATATTTCTTCGTTGTTGCAGGTTTAATTGCTGAAAGCTTTCAGGAGTACTCTTTGTTGTTGCATGTTTAATTGCTGAAAGCGGTGTTGTCCGGGGATGATTTGCTTGGGCAAGAAAAAAATGGCACGACTGTTATTGGTCTACACGGGCCATGACTGATGATTTGCTTGGCCAAGACTAATAAGCATTGCATATAAGCACTCAGCTAGCAGACTACTGATCTATAGAAATAGCAGCACTAGCAATAGCATCGTTGAAAATGTCCTCTTATTTGGTATACTTTGTCACAGGCACATCTAAGCAAGATAGCAATGTTTAAGTAAAGGTGCATAAGATAGCAAAACACTCCAGTATAGACTAAGGGAGCATGTGTTAAGGAGTGGGCATCGTAATAAACATGCATACATAGATTATTAGAAAACGAACATAATCGCTAAAGCAACAAAACATATATGTAGGCTGACATACATAGAAATAGATCCTAAGACCCAAACCCAATTAGATAACCTCAGAGCAGAAAAATAGCAAAGAGGAAGAGGAGATTACTTAGGGGAGGGTGGCCAGCGACCACATATGATGTTGACTAACAGGAGGCTATCAAGCGAGATTTGTTGAACCCCTCTAATTGCTATCGGTATCATCTGCCACAAATAAAGAAACAGATCCTGAGACCCAAACTGAGGTGCTTTTTCGAACGAATACATCAGAGAAAAGCTAACTCGATACCTATGCATTTCAATAGGAGGTACTTTCTATTTTCCTTTCCTAAATGTGCGGAACCAAATAAATAAAACAATCACTAAGACGTGGATTAGAGCACCGATACCTGAGGAAATGACATTAATCAGGTTCAAGTGTTCGTCATGATTGGTATGCTCACTTGGTCTTCGTAAGGTAAATGTTGTAGACGGTGAGGCGCTTGGTGCTATCGCGAATACTGGAGCTGAAAATCTGAAACACAAGATATACAATAATGCTAGGAAAGGATAATTGTTTTTAAAAAGGTTAACACTAAATAGGATACACATTTGAAAGAAAGGTGTTCTATATTATATGTAGGATATATAATTTCACAAAGCATCATTTTGGAACCACCACATCAACAATTCCAATTTCCATGTTCATCAAAGAAAAGAATAGACACTAAGAGATATGGCAGTATTGTGACAGACAAAACAACAGTAGTTGGTGGTTCACAGTTCACACTATTAAATTTCTCAAATAGAGTATACAATACAGACAGAACTAAAGGAACAAAACTGAAGTGGTCTTTAAGTTTTATCTAGCTGGATACTAAGAGAATTGTCAGCATTGTGACAGTTAGAAGAACAGGAAGATGACAAAGGCTTACCAGGAGCTGGAGCTAATGGCCTGCACCATGTTAAATTAAGAAGGTTGTATTCCCCAAACAGTATAGGATCGATCTGAACTGTATGCAGACTGAGCGAATAATTCATTGCAGCAAGGCATATCCATCGTGATATTTAGGCGTAATTGGAACAACATAAAACTTACAATCTCGAACTGAGTAACCCACGGGCTGAGCTGAAAAGCAAGTTCATCAAGAAATTAGTAACATCCTCGCTCGTTCTTTGTAAGGTAGATGTGGGTCATTACGGGGAGAGGACCTCACCTGCCGTTTCTTCCCTGCAGTTATGAGAGCTCAAATGCTACATCTATCATGAATACTATGAAAATCAACTGCACGCAACCAATATGCAAGAACATATGTGCTCTCGTCAAAATGGCGCAACCCAAACAAAATATAACCGCAGAACTTCCCATTCGCTAATCAGATTAGCCAAAACTCAAATGGGGCGGCCTGGCATAGGATGGGCCAAGCCGACGGCAGAGGCGGCCACGGCGCATGATGCGAGGCGGGCGATGGTGGAGCACGGGTTCAGGGCGGCGAGGTGGCCGAGCCGAAGCTTGATCTAGTGGATACAAGAAGCAGCAGATGTTGGCGCCGGCCGAAGCTAGGCTAAGATCAAGGCGGCAGGGCAGTGGCGGGAGAGTGGAGGATCTAGGGAGGAGAGGCGTCTTGTGGCGGGCCGAGCCAGCCCAAGACCGGCGGGCAAGTGGCAGGGGGAGAGTGGGGATCTGGGGAGGAGAGGAGAGGCCAGCAGCAGGGCTGAGCTAGGGTGCCGGCACCGGGGTTGAGCCAGGGCCAAGATCGGCGGCGGTGGCGGTAGCGCCAGGGGGTAGAGTGGGGGATCCGGGGAGGAGAGGGCGAAGGCAGGCAGTAAAGGTAAGGAGACCAAGACCGGCGGGTGAAGGAAAGGGGAGAGTGGGGGATCTGGGGAGCAGAGAAGGGCCGATGGAGGAGCACGGGTCGTGGGTGCAGGTGGCGACGGTGCCGAGCCGAGTCGGGTGTGCGGCGTTGAGCGATCGCTAACGCGGGCCGAGCCAGGCCAAGCTCGGTGGCATCGGCAGAAGCGCCGGGGAGAGTGGGGATCTGGGAGCGAGAGAAGGAGACGGGTGGTATTAGGCGAGTTCGCGATGCACCAACGTGGGTCTCGAGAGAAGAATCACGGCCGCAATGGGCGTAGGGCAGTGGCGTTGAACAAGCGCAGCGCCATCGTGGACGGACGATTTTCATCCGACAACCGACATTTTTTGGGCGGCGTGGGGGGCGTGGCGCCCTTTCTTCCAAGAATTAGTTTTAGTAATATATAAACAAGAAGATAATTGATTCAGTTTATAAGGGAAATTGGGTCCGAAAACCTTAACAAATGCACGGTTTCAGAGAGGAAAACCGGTAGCCAACCCCGAGACGATAATACGACCTCAACTCGAGCGAGCGATGCTCACACCAAAAAGCACAACCGACAACAGGCAAATCCAACCCAACTCAACTCGCGTGCTAACCAACCAAACAACTCGGGGTTCACTAACCAACCAAACACATATGTTGCACATTTGTGTAACGCAATCCATCCGGGGTTCGCTATACAGGCCATCGCACGCATAAATTAAGGAAGTACTAAATCTAAGAATTATTTGATGAGAATCTTTATTAAATGATATACCAATACCACTTAATATCTTTCAAAATCTGACGATGATGTGACGTCCCGTGTTATTACCCCGGAGGGTAATCACACTTAAACAAACGAATTACTATTCGTCTGTCCGGTAGAACACCGCTTCAACAAATAGTAAGCTTTACCAGAGTTGACGTAGTAGAACAATAAGATAGAAAATGTTTTTATTGCAATAGTTAGCCACGCAAGGTTAAAGTCTTACATTACAAGTAGTAATTTACAACTGCAAAATGGGACTAAGTTCTCCGCTTGCTTGCCCGGCTCACTTGGCCTCCTAGTCGTCCCATGTGTCGAATAGGGCATCCACCTCGCCCTGCTCCTCATAGTAAGGATCATCGTCTCCTGCGGCCTCATCTGTACCTGCGCATCCCTTGTCCCACTCGGGATAATTCCCGACCGGATTAGGATCTAACAAAGAAGAATACTAACAAGGTTGAGTACAAAAGTACTCAGCAAGCATTAATAGCGAAAGATGCACTGTATGACTTATCTCTATTCATTATCACATTTTCTATATCATCTCTTTTCTAAAAATAACAATGTTAAAACATTAAGTAACAGATTTTAATACTAAAAACACTACTTGTCAGTCGGAGAGAGAGAGAATATAGACCACTAGCGGTTCCTGTAGACTCCAATCCAGGAGACTGGCATGAATTAATGATTTTGTATAGCACTGCGCAGGCTTGTACCTCTTTACCCATAGCTATTCTGAGCTCTAAATGAGCCAGGTCCTCTACATTTCCTTTGATGTGGGTTCGAGTTCAGAATACAAAATATTTTTCAGGTTACGTGATTAAGTCTCCACTTATTACTTTCTGTCGGTGCTGACCTCGTCACGGTGCTGATCTAGTCATCCATCGAGTTCCAGTAATGTTGGTTGGGCGGCTCTCTGCCCCTGCGCTCAACACTCTACCTTGGTGCGGCTCACTTCCTGCTCCCAACACTCCAACGTGACCCGTTGTGGAGAACATAATCATGTAACAAGGTAATCTTTTCTGCCCGCCAAAAAGGGAAAATGGTTGGCACTTAAATACGGCATCTGACCGAGTAAGAGTTTTGTTGATCCTTATATTTTAACCATATGTAAAGGGGTACCACCTCTTACCTCATCATCATTATCGTCGTCTCATTCCCCTGCCCGAGCCCCCTTTACCAACCTAGTAATCCTTATCTCTTTCCTCTCTTTCATCTCTTTTCTTATCTTCCCAATTTCACCTTAATCCAATTTAATTTTGAGACATAGTTTTGATGCAATAAACATATAATACAGTAATATACGGTTTACATGTAATATAACTATATTTGTGTTCAAGAGAATAGCTTTCTTTCATAATTGTAGAAGTGATTGTCGCCGAGGAAATCTGTATCAACTACTCCTGCCTGCGTCGGTTCATCTGCTTCAATTACGCGACGCAGCAAAAAATAAATAATTAAGTAAATATTTGGTGGTATTTGTGTGCTATTAGGTGTATAATAGTCAGTAGTTTCTTTTTGTTAGAATATTTTAATTTAATAACATTTTTCTGATTCCCTACTAGGTTAGCACTTCCCAACTGCGGTTAATTTAATCCATCAGCACTAAGGTTGCAGTTGCCTAAATCCGCATTTTAGCACACAAGAATAAAATACTGGGAGTACCACCATACAATCACGATTATTTGCTTTTATTTGGGTGCGCCAGCGTATAGTTAATTTTCCACATAAACTTGGGGTTGATTTATTTACCTATTCTAGTATGGTTACAGTATTTCTAACGTGTCCGACTATTTGTCTAATATTTATAGGTTTGCTATGCACGCATACCACTTTTTATTAACAGAATTTACGATATTTTATATTATTTTAATTTATTGCACAATGATTGATTTTATCACTACTTATTTCTATATGACCTAATTACATCTATTGGGCGAATATATGTATAGCACTAACACTTATTAATTCTATTGCTAATTTCTATTGTTACATACATTACTTAATACAATTTATTAAAAATTTACACTTTTCCTAAAATCTCCTATACTTAACTTCCTAACCTTAACCCTAATAATCTAATCCCTAACTCTGCCTAATTTCTTCTCTCCCTAATCCCTCTCTCCTCACTCCCTCATTCGGCCGACACCACCAGGGTGCCTCCTCTCCGTTATCTCCCTCCTCAATCCTCCTTCTTCCTCCCTACTTCCCCCACGGCGCTGCCTCCTCCTAGTGCCTTCTCCCTCCTAGTGTTGCCGCCTCTAGCTGCTGACCCACTGCCGCCGCCTGCTCCTAGCACCACCACTAGGCCCGTCGTCGCTTTCCCGGTGCTGGTGCGCCATCGCTGCGTGGCTCGCCTCGACTCGGCCGCCTCACTTTGGCTCCACTTCGGCCCAGCCCGGCGCCTCCTCCCTCGGGTGCCGCCGGCACCGTTGGCTCTGGTGTGGCTCGGCCCCTGGCTCGGCTGAAGAATCTAGACCCGCCATTATGAGTTAATGGAGTATTTTGGTTATTAATGACAACTATATTTGTGAGACTAACACTTCTATTGTTATACCTATTGTTTAGTCTCAATTGGATAAAAAGGTGAAAATCATAGAGGTATGCACTCGACATTATATTCCTATATCTTGTTGCGTTCCTCGGATCCAAAATATAGGTTGAACTCCACTAAAAGGTTAACTTAAATAATGTTCATATGTTGTTATTACACATTTGTGTATGCACACATTTAGGAGGAGTTCACCCTATATTTTGTGGTTTCATTAGTATTGATCCATATTCCTTTATCCACGTATATGAAGGGTCTTTACTTTGAAATATATCAAATGAGTATACAAAACCTGTGTAGTTCATATATACTCATATAACCTTACATTCAATTACTTGTAATTGTGATGGTTGTCATCAATTACCAAAGAGGGAAAGATTGAAGTATCTTGTCCCACCATTATGACTTAATGGTATGTTGTGGTAATTAATGACAATCACATTATGGAACTAACATTTTTCATGAGTTGGATGAATAGGTTATGTTCCATGATGATGGTGACTTGGGATGACATCATGAGTTGATCGGTATCAAGTCAAAGTTCATATAAAAGTGCATCATGTGTTGATGCATATCAAGATCTCGAAGAAAAGAAAATCATCATATGTCGATAATGTTCAAGAAGAGGAGATGATCATGAGTTGATCATCAAGTCAAAAGAAGAACCATCATGTGTTGATAGAGGTCAAGTGAAAGAATGCATCATAGGTTGATGCATATTCAAGTTAAGAACTTGAAGTAAAGAAAATCATCATGTGTTGATGGTTATCAAGTCAATGACCCGGACTTGAAGTGAAGATGTGCATCATCAAGCCTCAAAAGGATGCCCAAGGCAAAGGTATAACTAGTAAGAGCTAAGGATGTGTTTCTAGTCTTTTACCGGTCTTGGTGTTTGGTTGGAGACCGAATTGCTAGTATAGGTTGATGTACTATTAAGAGGGGTCTTGACTAGTAACTTGAGTTAGTTATGTGTTGATAGCTCGTTGTGCTTGCTCTAGCTCTCATTAGCATATTGCTGATATTTGCGAATGTGTTTTGCAAATGGTCATGGCTCATGCATATTCCTTGTAGCGTGAGACTTTGGTTTGTAAATGTGTTTTGCAAATGGTTTAAATCCATGTACCTTATTCCTTGTGGTGTTGATTCTAAAAGTTGGCAAATGTGTTTTGCAACTTGTTGAAAATCTTACCTTTAACCCTTGTTTACATCACGCATCAATTAGCAAATGAGTTTTACAAATTGGGTTGAAGCGAAATGCAAAATCCTTCTCTCTTAGTTCTGGTGGTCTGACCGCAGGCCATTTAGCGGTTTGACCGGAATGTTCGGACTGGCCGATTGTCTTTGAGGACTGGCGGTTTGACCACCAATAACGACCGGTCTAACCGGTGGTTTATCGGTCTGACCGCCATGGGTTGGGCAGTCTGACCAACCCCCTAATACCGCAAATTTTTGTGCGGTAGTACCGCACATAAGAAACAGTACTACTAGAGAGCGGTACTACTGGAGTCTTTTGTGGTATGTTTATTCTAGAGAAGGCAGTTTTTTCTGAAATACCTTTGGTTCCCTTTTGAGCGGTCTGACCGCACCCTTGGCGATCTAACCAGCCATTGGTTGGTGGTCAGACCGAAAGTAAGTCCAACGGCTAGTTTTATAGCCATTGGAGCTAGAGCGGTCTGACCGCCATTAGTTGGTGGTCGACCGATTTATCCCTCGCTTTGTAACTTTACCTCCAATAGCTAGTTTTTATGTGTGGCCTATATATACCCACCTTGGCCATTGTGAGTGGAGTTGTTGCTGGTGCCATATTCATTTCTTTGAGCAAAGAGTAAGCCCTCTATACTCTTATGTGCATGTGTTGCACTTAGTGAGCTTAGAGAGCAAACCCTAAGTGCATGAGTTGCATTAGGTAGTGGATTGTGTATCCACTTGAGCTTAGACACTTGATTTGTTAAGTGAGCGTCTTCGACTTGTTATTCTTGGTGTTTGCCGACACCTAGGCGGTTTGAAGAAGTTGCATCCGAGAATTAAATTTTATAAATTCAAATTTTGAAAGTTTCAATTTTGAGTTTCGAAATTTTAAATACTGAGAATTTAAACTACAAAATTCAAATTTTAAAATTTAAATTTTCGAAATCCAAAATTTGAACTTTTGAATCTAAAAAATGAAATTCTAAATGTTGAAATTTTAAATTGTAAAATTCAAAATTTATAGATGTTAAGGTTTGAAATTATGATAAATACTAATATGTAGTTTCCTTCAAATCAACCAAACGTTGGAATCTTAGAATACTGGTAATGTGTTTACCAGTAACCAGATTGAGGAGAATATTAGATTATAGGGGAATATGAGATTACACGTACCAAACACACCCTTATCTCTTTCACAGAAAATGGAAAAAAAAAACCTTGCTTATAACTATCGAATGTTAATAAGATCAGTTTCGGACTAATAACGATCAGCTCAACTTAGAACCCCCGACTCCCGTGTAGCTCCTTCGGGCGGGGCTATCCGAGAGGTGACACCCTCAAATCCCGAGAGCCACCTGCTTCTAGCTCCCCGACGGTCGCCGCCGCTGGTGCTAGGCTCCAGCACCAGCTGCGACCCCCTCCCGCCTCCGCCTCTTTACTGACCTACCTGCGAGAGACGCGGCCTTCAAGGTGGCGGTGAGACGACCCTCTGGAGACGCGGAGCTGCCACCACGGCTCGCTGGCGCTTCCCGATCTTCTTGGGCTGAGCTGCTACCACAGCCTAGTGGTGGTTCGGCATATCAAGCTCCTAGAGGTCGATCTCATCGCCTCAACACTATCATGCTCAGGGAAACAAATTTTGTTTTTTTAAAAAATTCGTTGTGGGGCGAAATAACCGAAATCACCAAAATTTCGGAATTTCGGTCCAAAATTTCGGTGGATTTTCAAACTGGTTTGAATCAAATTTGAATTTAAAATTTAAAATAATTACAAAAAATATTGCATTGGGTGGGATTCGAACCCGGTGCCTTGGAAAGCAGCACGAGAGCCTTGCCACCGACTAGCCTGGTTTCTTGTTTTCTTACTCTAGTGTTTATACCTTTAACCTCAAATTCCATCCAAATTCAACCAAACCGGAAAAATTTGAACGAATTGAATTTATTTCGTTACCCAACGAAGGAACGAAATTTCAGGAATTTTGGCGAATTTCGCCGAAATTGTGAACCCTGATCATGCTCCGCTTCCGTGAGGTCATGCACGCTACCGAGATCCGTGCCATCGTCACCAAGAGTTCCGACGCCATGCGGTTCCTCTCAAACGTTGTGCACGCCCTCGCCTGGTGCTTTGACGATGGCACCAACGCCGCCAGTTGATGCCACCACCGATCGGCCGCGCGGCTGTTGCACCCGAGGGCTCGGAGGTGTCGCTGTCATGGAGCCTTTGGCGGGTCGTGCGTGGAGCCACCGTGCAGTCTGATTGGCACGCGCCAGGAAGATCCCCATGGGGTCCACGATGCTCCACGCCGGGGAGGTCGCCAACGTCGATGATCTACTGTTTCTGAGAGCCTCCATCCATCAACGACCACGCCGAAGTCAAGATGAACAGCACCGTGCACAAGGGCATGCCGCACAAGTTCGGCCATGGCCGCATTGGGCGCGTCGTCACCAAGCACGTCTCCTATCATAGCCCGAGAGCCCTCCTCACCACCGTGCCGAATCTCTACCATTTTCTTCTTTTTCACTTTAGCCTCCGGAGCCGCCGCCTACCCTCACCGGCTCTCGTCGTTATCCGTCACCGATGCTTGAACCACTGGTTTTTCCAAGTGTTGTTCGTTTGCTGGATTGCGTGGCTGCGCGGAGGGCCCAACCATGCTGCTACATTGGGGACGCTCCGAGTGTAGACTGTTAACCTGAGGAATAGCAAACCGGCCATTAGAATAGGCCTGAGTGGTCAGGCTATTGCTGTTGAAGTGTCATCATGAGGCGCAAGACGACTGTCCTGGAAACTCCGTTTTAGCAGCTGGTCTAGGCCACCATGGATGAGCCGTGTGGGAGGAGGGGGAGTGGAGTCGGAGTTATCGACCTTTGTTCTACGTCATCCACCATCGTGGTCAAGGGGAAGAGCCGCTTTCTTACCTAATTCATTTTGAAAATCCTTGCTAGTGGCCTTGTCAGTGTGTGGATTCACCTTGCCCCCGCTTCTATTATTCTTTTCTCAAGCTTGTGCATTGTGATCCTCTACACTGTCTGATTTAACTAGTTCAACGATTTAACTTGTTCAAACTTTCAGTGCGTTGGGTGGGGGCGTGGGGTGTTATCCTTCCCTTAGCTATGGTGTGCGATTTGCATACTGCAGAGCTGGTCGGTGTTATGATGTTTGCTAATTGGTTTTTCGTCTCTAGCTCTGGTGTTATTGTTAGGGTGCTATGAGGCGTGTCCAGTTGCGAGTTCTCTCCTATCTAGAGTGTTCCTCTGTCGGGACCGGTGTGCTATCTTTTTATCTTGTTTCCTCCTGCTTTATCCTTTTGAAGGGCCTGCCTCTTCGTTTCAAAAAATAAGATCAGTTTCATATGTAACAAAGGCAGGGCTTCATGTACGTACTTCCGTCAACTACGATGACAATGGTCAGTCAAACGTATACTTGTTTTCTTACTCCGTTTTCGAATAGTCAAACGTATACTTGTTTTCTTACTCACTCCGTTTTCAAATGCATGTCATTCTAGCTTTCATCTACATTTTTGAGAAAATTGTTCACTTTATTTTTCTTTGCATACCCATCTCATTCATTATTCCTAAGGTCATTTACTCTTATGAACTAGATTAATATACACAATCAAAGAGTAATAAATAAGCTAATAAACAAGGGTAATATGATCCTTTTTATACATGTCAGTGGAAAATTCTAGAATAAAAATTCTAGATTGACATCTATTGATGAACGGAAGAAGCAGTGTGTTCGTGTCTAACACCACAAGCTATGGATCGATTACAGATTTCACTCGTCAGTTTCCCCGTCTTTGGACAGTAAGTGTCTCATGACACTTCTTTGTCACATAAATACGTAGGTACTACGTACTTGACATTGTTCTTCGGTTGTTCTTGCAACTACTCTTTCAGCCTGTGCTTTCAGACATTAATTACTCAACCATAAGAAATTTTGACGGCAGCTTAATGGTCAACAATTTCAAGGGATTTTTGACGATTATTCAACGATAAGAACTTTGACGTACGGCATCTTAATGCCCACCACTTTCAAAGAATTTCGACGGTATCTTTGCTGATGTTGAGGTATTTTCGTTAACAAAAAAATAATACATCACCACCAATTGATTTTACAATATTTGTGCGGATGAAAAAGGAAGAAAAGGGTAATTTTCTTTGGCTGATGTTGACGGTATCTATGTACCACTAGGATACACGACAGCCGGCCCCATACTTGTTCAGGTGAAACCTGGAATGCAAATCTTTCTATCTTTTTTTTTTCTTCTTCTGAAATCAGCAAACCCTTGTAGTTGATAATTACCTCTTTCACAATAATCTACTCTGTTCCGGCCGTACTAAAAGATGTTACCTTGTTTGTATCTGTCTTCGTCCTGTGACTCACAATTCACAATGTTGCAACGGCTGTAACCATCTACTCATAAGCTACATTCTCCAAGTAAAGCTCCTCTAAAATTATCTTTTATATTTGTTTTGTGTGAACCACAAATAAGTACACTGTATTAGAACGCATTCGTGATATTCAATTCAAACAAATCATGCAGAATGTCTTGTGCTCCACCATGTTGTTCATTACTTGACATCTTCTCCTGCTCTTGTCCAAAATAAAATATTCTTAGACCGAAGAGAAAAGGAGTGCGTATCAAACAATTTTGCCTTGCTTAAACTTATGTTTACAATATTTATAATCTTGGTTAAACCGCGTCAAAAGACTAGTTTATTAATTAAAAACGGAATAGTTTATCCATTTATAGACATTATTATTTTTTATAATTTGTAGACTTTAGTTTAAGCTTAAGCCTACATAAAAACAGAGTTAATGTTTTAAAAACAAAGTAGAAGGGTTATATACATAATATTCATTATATTCATTTGACTTATCTACATAAAGTCACAAAATAGAATTGTTGGGCAATCTATCATGCTTAGGAGCTTTTCCACTCTTACATAGAGGAGGAATCGAAGCGGACATAGATAAATATCACTTATTTTGTATTCTATTTTGTATTTTTTTTCTCGAAATAGGAGTTAGGCATGGATAGTGCCGGATACCCATTTATGTATTTTGTATGCACTCCACAAGCCTTCGTCGGTAGGTCGGATGGAAATTATACACCTATTTTGCACATCTACATAGGACCTTAGGCAGTATGGGTGCAATTAGAGTCAATACGAAGAAACTAATCGTTGAGATATTGAAAGAAAAATACTCAGTATCCCATGCCTGTTCAGATATGACAATCAGTCCATCTGTTATTATGTTCCTAAGTGAAGTCATAACAGCCTTCCTCATACTACCTGTACGGATGTGATGAGGATATAATAATCCTCAATTAATTAAATTATTTATATGTAATATTTATTATAGATGATAATGTCTCTTATACAGCCTTCAAGGGTACCCCTCAATATCAATAATGAGGGAGATTATAAATGCCTAGTGGTCGTAAGCTATTCTACGACCACCCTATGATGAGGACATCTCTATCATGGATACAACCGTGCCTACATACACAACTCATCCACCAAGTGTTACAAGGACTACTTACTCGAGCTCGTGCTCGCCAACTTAATTACCAGATAAATTCGTTCCTAAGTTTATATATTACTGAGAATAGACCGCTACCTAATGCAAGTGATTTAATTATGCTTAGAAACATGGGAAAGGACCAAGGAGAAGCATGGGGAGTCATGGACATGCAATGAAGGCGTAATGGAGGTCACCACATCACTTTGGGTCCGAGTCAAGCAAGAGTTCGAGTTGGGTTCGTTCTGGATTCGGATTCTGACTGCTGCGACAGCACTAAGTTTAAACGGCCGTAACTTCTTCATACGGACTCCGTTTGGTACGTTCTTGGACTTCGTGGAAAGATTATCAAGTCTACTTTCCAACAGATCCATCCAACCTAATCTTCAAATTCCTTCCGAGCCGGCCACAATCATCAAAACAGTCCACGTCTATTTCTGAGAACGGTGTTGCACCACCTTAATTTGGGCCAACGGGCCTTGTATTAAGTCGAGCCCAATTGGGGCGTATTCCTAGGGCTAGAGGACATCCTCTACCCCTTTAAATACACCCCTTAGTCATCATAAATAGAGGGGATTTCGTTGAGTTTAGGTTTAGCCATTGTGCAAACTTCTGTTCTTCAGTTGTGTCGGACGACCACCTGTCAAGACAGCCTTCAGGATCCCACCTTTGTTTTTCAATACCATCTACACTACAATCTAGCTTATTCACAATATCAGATTGCCTACATCTTATTCTTGCTAGTTCTTCGATTGCTTGCAGGAATTGAACCTCATGTTCAAAGTTGATCGCACTTCCAAAGCAAGGTCAATAACATCTTGGAGATGGTTCAAGGATTGCTAAGACGCAAGCGTCGTCGTATGGTTGTAGTCGGATCGCAAGAGTCACCTCTACCATAATCGATATTTATTAATCTCATCGAAAGATCGGGCACCTCGCCTACATCAAGTGGTATCAGAGCTCAAGGTTGCTCGGTGAGAATTTACTATCTTTCATAGTTAGATTGCTTAATTCCGAAAGTCCACAAAAAGCCAAAAAAACAATTATGGCATTAGATCACCTTTCTTTCTAAGATCGATTGTGTCATTACATCTTTCTTTTCAGTAATTTGCATTGTTGAGTTTGTGTTGCATCGTCATGTCACGTTGCTGGTCTTAGCTGAGGTCGGTGTTTAGTTCATACCTTGTTACCGCCGCTACTACCATTGTCATGCACTCATCACCCTATCGCCCTCGCCTTTTGCCGCCGTGGTACCCATCACCCCTATTTGTGCTTCACCGATCTTTGCCGTAGCCACCAAAACGCCTGCCGCGGCAACCGATCGGCCACCACAGCACCTACCGCCATTGCTAATTGGTGCCGTGGCACCAACACGCCTACCACCATTCACCGCCGAGGCAACAGAAGCTCCGCCACGCGGCCATCTTATTACCTCGACCACCGTACCATCTGGTACCAAACGCCACCGCCGTATCTTGAGCAAGAAGGGAAGCCCTAGTTGAGTTTGGATATTTGAGGAAAAGAAAAGAAAGAGAAAAAAAAGAGATTAGAAAGTTGAAAGGAGTTGGATAACTATCCGTATTTGTTTTGGACTCCAGGAAGGAATTACGAGATCCCACTGATTTTGGATTTCGGGCAAAAAAAAAAGAGGTTGTTTTCGTGCTGCCAAAGGGAAACCTACGATTCATCTGAATTCGGCAACACGATAAAAAAACTAGAGTTTAGAGAGAGAGAGAGAGAGAGTATTTTAATTACCTTTATACCTCTGCCTTCTAAAAAAAGTTTGTGACCCATATACTGTTGGGACGCGGGTAGGCTACGATAGTTACAAACAAAAATTTCTACCACGCAAACCAGGAAGCCAAGTAAGTAGATGATCATAGATCGTTACCACCAGACGCACAGAGCAGCGGAAGAACGGTTGGAGCAGCCTGGTCCAACGTAGAGCGCGTCGATGTAGTGGTCGTAGTCGATCGTCCAGTGTCCTCGTGAGTCGATCGTCTCCTCCAGCAACCTCTGCAGTTCCTCGTGAAGATCGCGGATCGTCCTCAAGCACAACAATCGTAGTAGCGCCTCTACGGTATCCACACGTCCAGGGGAGGAACAACCATACGCCGGTGTGCTAGCACCAAGTCGCATCGCAGCAGAGCTCTCGGGAAGATGGCGGCTAGGGTTTCGTGGTGTTTTTCACGCGCACCTCCCAAAATGACCTCATGCATCTCCTTATATAGTGCTCGTGGCGGATCCTATCCGAACACGCCATTTAATCGTATTCATACTTGGTTTGTTCCAACCCGTTAAGTGTGTGACCCAGAGGTTCATGCGTAGTTCGGTTGTGACTCGGAAACCCTTCCGATCACTAGTCGAGCGGCTCCTAGCGAGAACATAGCGATTCCGAATACACACAAATTATATCGGACGAACCTTAATGCAATATGATCTACGATCAGGTCCTCATCACTTACGACCGTGTTCTATCTCTATACGACCGGTCAGTATGTGGTCATGACCGATTTGTAACTCTTACGACCGGTTACGACCACTCTGTGATTACGTTCGACGAGTTACGACCACTCAGGATTACGTTCGACCGATCTACGACCAGCTCAGATCTCCATACAACCGATCAGAATCGTCGAACTAAGCGACCTATTCGTGTATACTCCCTTTGCCTTATGATGTCTGGTTGAACTCCATGTGAGATGTTGTGTCATCCATGGACTATTCAATTCTTTCTCGATCGAGTGTCAGATAACTTTATGTGATCGAACACTTCGACTACTCTTTATCCAATCACAACGAGGGGCCCAGAGACATCTCTCCAGTTATGTTAGGAGGGGCAAATCCCATATCCGACCAGTCACATTCCTCTCCATGTTTCACAGCATACCCGAAAGCTACCTTTATAACTACCCGATTCATGTGTAGCGTTTGGCAACCCCTAAGAGTGCTATTACACATGTAGGAAACCATGTTGATCTCAGGTCTAAGGATTATACATCATCATTGCTTGAGACCAACTAACGACACATAGAATCATAACAATCTCAATAGTGTTTCAAGGTGGGTCTAATCCAACATCATGTTCTCTAACATGTGTCCATATTATTGGTTTGATATCTCCATATCTATGACTCGTGGAACATAGTCATCAACCAATACATATGCTAGTCTATTCATATGTGTCCTCATATGTTTCCGACCAGGGAACGTATAAGAATAATTATCGCAGAAATATAGAGTTTCACAATCAAGTCACAAACTTGATAATCAATATTAACAATATTATTCTAGGAATAAGATAACATATTATCCAATGTCATGAACATAATGAAATATAATCATCTCTATGATTGCCTCTAGGGCATATTTCCAACATATACCTCCCTAGGCCCGGAAGAGGATTTTGAAGAGATTTGAGTCAGGTGCACATTCGCAAAAAAAAAACAGCGAAAAAAAGAGGAGCAAAAAAAGAAACTTTCCTCTCTTTCAGGGCTATTGGCACTCTTTTGCTACTTTATTTGTATTCCTCTGCTTGCTTCCATTATTGGTTTAGCTATTCCTCGGTCTAGGCGAGGATCAGCAATATCGATTAGTACTTTAAACATTTATTCAACTTGCATTTGCTGAATTGATTGTTGCTAATCCATTGCTATCATACTTGAGCCTTCCCAGCTACACCTTTTCTACACTGTACAGGCTGAACTTCACCTGGCAATCGCTACATCCAATCTTCAGAGATACGTTGACACCGCTGGTTGCCGATCACCCCTGTTTGCTTGGTAAGAATTGATAAGAATTCGATAGAAGGCTTGAGTGTGAGCTACTTTTGAACCACCACATCCTAGTAGTTGTTAGGGACATATTCTTATGATTTGCTAACAATGGCGGTGTTCTCATGGAGCCTTCTGATGAGGATACATCTCATACTCCTCGTGCGAAGGCAATCGCATAACATTTCCTACAGCATCATGAACCTTCGTACGGAGGGTCTTGAGGAGGATGTCAGGGTCACGAATAAGTGAGACAAAAGCCACGCTCACCGCGATGGAGAGAGCGCAAGGCGTCACTAACACTTCTTTGGCAGGTATTATGGCGCGCCTTGAGGAGATTACCCAGCATACATCAAGTTGTTCTCCTCCCCGCCTCGGAGAGGACAAGATGAATTCGACTATGTGACTGATATCGAGGTCGATGACATGGGTAACCACAACAACGATCGAGCTCATCGCTAGTTGCGTTTTAATCGACAAGGTATGCGACGAGACCCCCCCACGATGTGAGGTACGTGACCATGATGATTCTTTTGCTAAGGTTAAATTCACTATGCCCTCTTTTAATGGTAAATATGATCCTGATGGTTATCTTAATTGGGAACTAGTTGTTGATAAAAAAATTTGATTGACTTGAATTTCCTAAGATTAGACGAGTTAGGGCTGCTACTAGTGAATTTACCAACTTTGCTTCTGTTTGGTGGAGAGAACATTGTCGTCAACATCCCAATAACATACCTAACACTTGGGAGGCTTTAAAATTGCTTATGAGGCATCGATTTGTTCCTCATATTATGTTCGTGATTTGTTAAATAAATTACAACGCTTATGACAAGGTACAAAGTGCAGAGAAGACTACTATCAAGAATTGCAAATTGGTATGTTGCGTTATGGTTTAGTTGAGAATGAGGAGGCATCAATGGCTAGGTATTTGGGAGGGTTGAATCGAGAAATTCAAGACATCCTTGATTGATTATAAAGATTACAATTCCATTACTTGATTGTTTCATCTTACTTGCAAGCTGAACGTGAATTGCAGGGACGCCAGACGAAGACATGATCTAACTCTTCTACAAGTCGCACAAACTCATGGCCGCCACGCACCTCTCTCGCCTCGGCCCACTAGTGCACCCCCACCGTTATACTCCAACAACAAGTAGTGCCCGCTACTTCAAATTCAAAGACCACGAAGCCAAGCACACTACTACAAAACAAGCTATAGAAGACGCTTATCACGCAGACGGTTCCTTTGGAACTGCTCGTGATGAAATTATCACTGACGGCTCAAAAGGAACCGTCTATTCATCATAGACGGCTCAAAAGGAAATGCTCTGTTGGGTGTGTCGGGCCCGTGAGAGTTTATCACAGCAGCGGTTCTTATTAATAACCGCTCAGTGATAGGCATATATCACGACGGTTCATTAATAGAACCGCTCGGGAACTATCATAGACGGTTCTATTAATTAACCGCTCGTGATAATCTCTAGTATCCTGCACGGTTGTAAACACGCATCGTCTATGAACTATCACCGACGGTTCTATTTAAAAACGCTGATAATCTCAAAGATGCCAGACGGTTGTAAACATAGATCTGCTCAGGAACTATCACCGACGGTTCTATTTAAAAAACGTCGGTGATAGTTGTATATCACAAACGGTTCATAAGAAGAACCGTCTGTGATATCCTCGCACTACAAATAGATGGACCAGACCCCTGCCCATTCCCATTTGAGCTGCCACCAGGTAAACGCCCACTGCGCCACTGACAGAGAGGGAAGGGAGGAGGAGGAGAAAGGGAGGAGAAGGAGAGGATTCTCGAGCGATATTTCGTATTTTCATCGTGAGCTCCGAGGGTAACAATCTACAACCCTTTAGAGCATCTGCAATGTACATGCTTATAAGCCGGTTAAAATGGCTAGATTTAATGCTAGGAACTGATTCCACACGTTGGAAGCTACCGATTCCGAAGCAAAACTCTAGGAACCGATGCAAACTTTGCATCTGGATGCAAGTGAATAGAATAATATTTTCCATTGGGCGGTTAGCATATGCGCGCATTAAGTTCTGTGAGGGGGAAGGAAATGGAGAGAGAGAGAGAGCGGTTGAGAGAGATTTTATTTCTTTTCTAATTTTTTTTAATAAGATGTCAGTCCCCTTAAGAGTAAGTATCGGATCAATACATTGGGGAAAAATGACTAGTTCTTTGAATGCTTACGTGGCATCTCTTTGAATCGGCATCGGTTCAATACACTGGAGATGCTCTTATGTTGCTATAAATTAATCGCTAATCAATTTAAGTATGTTTGGTAAATAGGAAGCCCATTACGCCATCGACAGAGAGGGAAGGGAGGAGAAGGCGAGGATTCTCGAGAGATATTAGGTATTTTCATCGTGAGCTCCGAGGGTAACGATCTATAACCCTTTATGTTTGCTATAAATTAATCGCTAATCAATTTAAGTATGTTTGGTAAATAGGAAGCCCATTGCGCCGCCGACAAAGAGGGAAGGGACGAGAAGGAGAGGAGGAAGGGAGGAGAAGGAGAGGATTCTCGGGAGATATTTGGTATTTTCTTCGTGAGCTCCGAGGGTAACGATCTATAACCCTTTATGTTTGCTATAAATTAATCGCTAATCAATTTAAGTATGTTTGGTAAATAGGAAGAGTACATACTTATGGTTTATTAATCTAATTTGACACTAATTTGTTACATGCGTAGCGAGATGGATCGAATCGGATGTAATGTGTGAACCGTGTGAGTCAAGAGTACAATAATGGTGTGGTTGCTTTTAGAAGAGACGCCGAAAGGTGATATGTTGAAGAAGGGGATAAATTTTATGTCTTGTCCATGCATTGATTATGTAATCTGAAGATGTTTAACAACTCGCATGCATCGAAGCGCACTTGATTGAAGGGGTTTCAAAAAGGGTATACATGTTGGGCCAGCCACGGTGAAGAGCAGATTATACCAGAAATTAATAATGACGACATTGCTGAGGAAGTCAACAATGTGCCGGATGCGGACTATGCTTTTGATGAGGATATGTCGCACGATGACAATCTGGATCAGATGCTACGCGATGCAGAAGAGAACTACAATGAGAGAGAGTTTTGTAAATTCGAGGGCTTAATGGAGGACTCGGTGAGACCTTTATTCCCTGGCTGCAAGCCGGAATACACAAGGTTGTCAACCATGATTGAACTACTTAAATTGAAGGCAAGCAATGGTTGGTCCGACAAGAGTTTCACGGCGTTGTTAGGTCTCCTAGCAGACATCCTTCCGGAGGGAAACGTGTTGCCCAGCACCACCTACCAAGCAAAGAAGGTTCTTTGCCCATTGGGAATGGAAGTAGAAAGAATACATGCATGTCTGAACGATTGTATCCTCTACCTAAAGAGTATGCAGACATGCATGTATGTCCCATGTGTTGGAGATATGCCCTAGAGGCAATCATAGAGATGATGATATTTCGTTGTATCCATGATTTAATAAATGTTCCTTGAATATTACCTTTGTATTGATTAACAAGTATGTGACTTGTTTGTGAAACTCTTTACTTGTATGGTTATTCTAAAGTTGTCCCTAGTCGGAGTTCATGTGAGGACACACGTGAATGATGGATTAGCACATGTATCGGTTGATGACCATGTTTCATGTGTCATAGACATGGAGATGTCAAACCAATAATGTGGACACATGTTTAGAACATGGGGTTGGACCGACCCAACATGAGACATAACAATTATACTTATGGTTCTCTCTACACAATGTGTACGCCTTTGTCCTTAGACCGAGATTGTCGCATGTACTTGAGATGTGAATCGACCTACTTAGGGGCTATCAAACGCTACTCTGTGAATCGGGTAGTTATAAAGGTAGCTTCGGGTTTGTCATGAAGCATCTTTGCGAGGCATGGTCACGAGATGGGATTTGCCCTCTCTACCGAGAGAGATATCTCTCGCCCTCGAGTGATCGGATCCAAATGCATGGCCATGCTACTTAAGGTTAAGAGTTAACCTAGTAAGGGATTAGGATCACAGATCGAGATAGAGTGGTCACTTGGAGCTCGACCGAATATCGTGAGGCAAAGGGATTGGCATGTACATAACGCTGTGATGGTTCGTCCGATATGATCTTTGTGTGCGCTAGGAGTTGGCACGCCTTGCTAGAGGTCGCTACCAACTATTGACCAAGTATGTATACTCGCCATGTCTAAACATCACGTGAACCTATAGGGTCACACACTTAAGGGTTGAAGCCTAATTCGATTGATCCGACTAGATCAAGTATTGAGTCCTAATGGGCCTCTATTAGTAGAAGCCCATTATAAGGACGCCTATAAAAGGAGGGCAAGGGCGCCTGATGATGAGTGATGAGTTTTTCGTGACATCCTCAAACCCTGGCCGCCACCCCTCCCACGCCCTAGTCGCTCGCGCGGATCTAGTAGTCCGGCGTGCGTCGCTTCCTCCCGCGTGTGGATACTTTGGGCGCTTTGATTCAGAAGCGTTTGGACGTAACCGCAAGAGAGGAGGCAGACGGGACGCCGCGACGAGGACGAGGAAGTAATACGACTACTCCGCCCGACGTCTTTGCATCAACTTAGTACGACTACTCGCCTCGACGTCTTGCATCAATTTCGCGACCAAGGCCTAGTGGTAAGACCGTGATCTATAACTGCAGTGATCTTGGTTTACGGGTAGAATTTTTTTATTTTGCGCTAGTGTAGCCTACCCGTAGCCCTTCACCATGTGCAAAGCATCCCGATACAAACGTCAGAATACTGCTAAGGTGAAGTAAGGACCTCCTACTAAGATGTCGCTTGAAGCGTTTATTTGCGAACCCAAAGGAGGCAAGATTGGTGCGTTGGCACTCGGAGGAGCGTAAGAAAGATGGAAAGCTAAGACACCCTGCTGATTCTGCCCAATGGAGAAACTTCGATCGGAGCTTCGAAGAGTTCGGTGCGGAACCGAGGAACATAAGGTTAGGGTTGAGTATGGATGGAATGAATCCTTTCGGTAACATGAGTAGCCGACATAGCACTTGGCCCGTGAATCTATATATGTACAACCTTCCTCCTTGGTTGTGTATGAAGCGGAAGTACATTTTGATGTCACTACTTATCCAAGGGCCGAAGCAACCTAGGAATGATATTGATGTGTACCTAGCACCATTGCTGGAAGATCTTCTGACACTGTGGAACGAAGGGGTATAGGTATGGGATGCGTACAAATGAGAGAACTTCACTTTACGCGTCATGTTGTTCTCGCACCATCAATGATTTTCCGCCCTTGGTAACTCCGCTTCAAGCTTCAAAGACAAAAAGAGCCAAAGCATGTACGCACCGCTTAGATGCTACGGAGAGTGTATGGTCAACAACTCGCGCAAAACTATGTATATGCGCCATCGTAGGTTCCTTCCCGAGTCACCCATACCGCAAGATGAAGAAACAATTCGATAGAAATAAGGAGGACAGTTCGGCTCCAAGGGCTTTTAGAGGAAAGAGGTCTATGATATGGTTAAGGATATCGATGTTGTGCTTGGGAAGGTACGAAATTAAGAACCCGTCGAGGAAGAACATCCGAAGAAGCGGTCAATTTTTGGAACTTGCCTTATTGGGAGCACTTAGAAGTTCGCCACTGCATCGACGTCATGCACGTAGAGAAGAATGTGTGTGATAGCTTGATTGGTCTCTTACTAAACATTAGTGGCAAAACAAAGGATGGTGTAAACGCACGGCGTGACTTGGTTGATATGAACATAAGGACCGAGTTAGCACCGAAAGAGACCAATACAGGACGAACGTACCTTCCTCCAGCTTGCTACACTCTGTCCAAGGCCGAGAGAAATGAACTGTGCCAGAGCTTGCATGGTGTGAAAGTCCCATCTGGTTACTCCACTAACATTAAGAAACTTATTTCTATGCAAGATTTAAAATTAATTGGTATGAAGTCTCATGATTGTCATGTGTTGATGACACAAATGCTTCCTGTTGCAATTAAGAGTATCTTGCTGAACAAGGTCCGAGTGGCAATCTTAAGGCTGTGTTATTTTTTCAACTCAATTGCTCAGAAGGTCATCGATCCCCAAGGACTAGATGCTCGCAGTCGAGGTGGTGACGACTCTATGTTATCTTGAGATGTATTTCCCTCCGTCATTTTTCGATATCATGGTCCATCTCATTGTTTAATTGTGAAAGAGATAAAGATATGCGGCCCTGTGTTCCTACGTCATATGTACCCGTTCGAGAGGTACATGGGAATTCTCAAGTCCTACGTACGGAATTGATCTCGACCAGAGGGCAGCATCATCGAAGGTTATGCAACCAAAGAGGTCATTGAGTTCTGCGTCGACTACATGGCTCAGGTGGAATCGATAGGTGTGCCTCTATCTCGCCATGAGGGAGATGGATGGTATCGGGACCATCGGAAGGAAATCAATTACTCTTGATCCGATACGTGACGCCAAGCCTATTTCACGGTCTTGCAACACATGACCCAAGTGTCCCCATACATCGACGAGCACAAAGACATGGTACGCCAAATGTAATCTAGACCGGCCGAGGTTTGGATCACGAGAGCACAACCGCTCGGTTCAATGAATGGTTAAAGGTGCGAATCCTTTGGAGGTCATCAAGTGATGATACATGCTATGGTTGGCACAAGGGCCACAATTTACAATTGTCACATGGCAAGGATATGATATAAATGGGTACACATTTTATACGGTAGCTCAGATAGGAAGACCTGATCTAGAACAAATATGTCCGTGATAGATGCATTCAGCGGTGTCCGTCTGTGATAGCCTTTTATAAGGAGGAATTGCTAGGGTTTTGCTCTTGCTCGTCACTTCCACTACTCCGTGTCCCTTGCTCAAGGCTCGTTCGCCTCCTCTAGGGCTCGCCGCCTCCTGCTCCGACTCGGCCGACGACCGCCGCCTCCGCCTCGACTCGGCCAACGACCAGCCGCCTCCGCTCCGACTCGGACGAGCCGCCTCCTGCTCCGACTCGGCCCGACGACTGCCGCCTCCTGCTCGACTCGGCACGACAAGCGGCTGCCTCCTCCGATCGCTGCCTCCTCCGACTCCACCGACGACCAACGCCTCCTGCTCCGACTCGGCCAGCGAGCATCGCCATCCTCCTCTCCGCCACACGGCTCCTCTCGCCGGCCCAGCGCCTTCGCCAGTATTCCCTCGCCTCCTCTAGTAATCCACTCTACTCGGTCTATCCCGCCCTCCCTTACTACTGTGATGGGTTCTGTTGATGCTCGTGATGATAGTCAAATCAAATCAAATAGATAATTAGAAACAGACTTGAGCTTAATCATATTGTCATATTGCTTTATATGGTCGTTATAATTAGTAGCCTTTATACTTTCTATTTTCGTTATAGCTGAATTAATATTACACTTGTATGTTCGTGATCCGATTGATCTTCTATGAGATATTTGCATTTCTATTCTCAATCATCAATTAGGCTTATTGTTGATATAAATTTGTGAATTATCTTGAAGGCATATGATCGATGTTCGCTTTCTGTAATGCTTTATGTGCTGTTTTTGTGATTTGATTTCACTAAGATAGTTAAATATGAGAAAGTTTTAGTTTGAGCTCAAGATCTTTTTTGTAATTATCAAAATTGATTGGTGAAGAGATTTTGACAGAGGACTGAGATTGCAAAGACTATGTCTTATGCAATTAGTCAACTGGGAGCAATTGAGCAATCTTATTTGCTTAGCTTCATTCTGTTTTTAGTTTGTTTCTTGTGCAACTCGCCATATGAGAGCTCACATTAATTTAAAATTTTTGTGCTCTTTGCTAATTTCATTCATATACATGTGGTACATGTTTTGCATTTCAATCAATTTAAATGACTTGAATGATTTACATTTGATTATGTTAATTTGGTCCTCCCTCGTGCCTTGTCTGGAATTAATTATGCAATTTCATTCATATACATGTGGTATATGTTTAGCAGTTTAAATGACATGGAGACACTTCATATGTATATGTTAATTTGGGACACTTGCAATCCATTTTATTGCATATGTAACTTATATATGTAAGCGAGATGGCAGAGGCACCGTCTTCGCCGCCGTCACCGACGTCGTAGATGGCAGAGGCGCCGTCTTCGCCGCCGTCACTGACGCCGCAGATGGCAAAGGTGTCGACGAGGCCACCATCACCGACGCCGCAGATGATACGGAAGCGATATGGCAGAAGACAATCGAAAATGCTTGTGGGCCGATTGGTCATCACGGAGGTCAGTGACTTTGGGGTCCCTTTGAGTCCCAAGAGATCAGCGACGAGATTCCGGACCATCTGCAGGATACTTGCAAGGGAACGGGTCCCCATCACCATACCAAGGTGGAAGGATCTCGTGAAAGAAGCGAGAGGCGTCTTGTGGACAGTAACTTTCAAGCAAGTTCACTATCGAGCATGCATATGGCATACGTGGAATGGACGGCGATGCTCATGATGGATAAATCGTGGAGGACCTTCAAGAGCACTCTTGTCACGAAGTACATGAACACGGGTCAGACGCCCTTCGCGAAGTATGGATTCTTGACGCGGGAAGCATGGGATGTCTTTGTGGCTATGAAGACGACACTACGAATTTAGGAGCAAAGTGTGGCGACAAAGCTCTCCGGACACCTAAACACTCACCCACACGCACTCGGCACCACCGGGTACGCTGGTAAATACGAGGAATGGGCGTGGCGGAGGCGTAACGCAACCGGGCCATTTGTCGACATCACGACACAGCGCTCGAATCTGTTACATAGCGAGGGCAAAAGTCTCGTCTTTGGGCAGCATCTCTTTCACAAACCCGCAGACTAGGAAGTGTCCCAACGTGTGGTAAATATGTCGAACTACCTAGTTGTTAATGAGTCCATAACTTCATAGTGTCTAGAATAACATGATGACCTCTTGCAGTGTGAATTGACTGCCCAAACTTCTCAAGGCTCCTTCCAAACAGACAGGGAGAAAGATATACTATCTACGGCCCTGCGAAACAAGGAGCACCCGGGTCGCACGCGAGGCCTTGGGGTTAACGTACCTTGGAGTCATGGATTTGCAAATGACTACTGCACGTATAGGAGTAGGAAGAGATCCAAGGCCGAGCACAATGACCGGTTGGTACAGATGATTACTGAAATATTTGAAGGAAAGCTAGCAGATTGCAGATCAAATGAATCAACTCTTGAGCCACCGAAGTCAGCCTTATTAATTTGAGAGCCAATCCTGCTCGACATCGGAGTAGGTCGCGTCCACGTATAATTCTGACCATGACGACGTCCAATTACCGATAGACGACATCAAGGTAATGTACATCTATGGAATGCACCAAATATAAACCTATAGGACGCCTTAGCTAATTGCGTATCATTTTGTAGGACCCACACCGCAAGCTCCAAGTGAGGATGGATGGGTCCTTTCTATTTAGGGTCATGAGGATGGTGTATCCATACCAGAAGGGAAAGGCAAAGATGATGTCCAAATTGCAGGTTACACCAAGTCGGCGTGGATATGGTACATGACAATTTCGTGGCCGCCCCGTCAAGATTCACCGAACGAAGACATCGTAACACTAGGGATGATGTGCACACTTTTATCCAATGGCGAAGAAGGACATCGCTCGACCCAAAGGTGCTACGATCCGAACATCGACCATTCCTCTCAACAGACCTCGATGACTCAACCTCATGTTTCGCCTCGAAGGCCACCTCATCGGTTCTCGTGGAGAAGACGCCAAAGGAACAATAAAAGCGTGCGCCCGTGACGGTTCCCGAGTCGCCTCGTGAGGAAGACGCTACCAATCGTTAAGGTCAAATCAAAATCGATGAACGCATAGCGCCCAAAGTCCGGAAGTCAGGATGTCCGGGAACTACATTATCGGAAAACCGTTGTGCTCCTAAGCAGTATTAATGCACGCTGGATATGCTTGTCAGGCTTTGCATGCCTGGTACATACAGAAGACCGCAAAGAAGGGGTGCGATATTGGAATCACCGTCAGATACAACGATGAGCATTTCTTCAATGGGACGAACCACTTCGTTGTGGGATTTAACGACTTATATGACCTATTCAACCTCGTTGGCCTCGACGCCGCTTCTACGATGTTGACATCGTAAGTGCGCATAATCAAGTTCGCATTCACGTAATAATCGATAAATATCGAACTCATTGGTTGTGTATAGATACATGTGGAAAAAGTCAAGGAATAGAAAGAACCGTGGGTTTCCTCGACCCACGTGGTATCTTTGCAAACCATCGAAGCAGACCCATCCTTCGTTGAGAAATACATAGCAGCGGCATTGCTTCATGTAACATCCCAATTTTTCTAAGCTTTAAAAATCCTTTGAATAGTTGGTAGGAAGAAAATTCACCATTTGGATTTATTTGAATTTAATTTAAAAGCTTAATATTGGACTTTGAGTAACAAAACCATTTAATATGACTAAAGTCAACATGAACAATAGTCAAAACTATTTTATTTGGACTCTATGTGCTTGGATATATTTTCTAGAATTTTTCCAAGATAATTTTCTAATTTCTATTGCCATTTGGAATTTCTGCTATTTTCTAAAATGGAAAAGCTATTTAAAATCTCCTAATAGTCCTTGGGCCTAAACCCACTCTTTCCCCCATCCCGACCCAACACTGTGCAACCCACGCGCGCGTGCCCGCTCCACTGACAGGTGGACCCCACCCGTCAGCCTCTCTCCCTCCTCCCGCGTGTTTTCTTCGTCGGGCAATGTCAGCCGTTGGATCGCCAATGACGGCCCGATCTTGGTGGCCGATTGGAGCGGTCCGAACATCATCTTGTTTTTGGGCCGTCCGATCTGAGTTAGACGGCCAGATCCTCGCCCGCCCTCGCGCTCCTCACCCGTGCCTTTTGTCACTCGCGCTCGCCCGAGTCCCACCTCGACAAGTGGGCCCCACCACATCGCTTCTTCGTCTCCAATTCGACCCGGAGGTTGTTGCGCCGCATTGCTGCCGTTTTAGGCGTCCCGCTCTGGACTCTCCCACACCGCCATATTTAAGGGGAGGCCGACCCTCGACGCCCCTGCCATTGCCGCCTCAGCGCTGCACCCTAGCCGCCACTAGAGCTCGAGATTCAATCTCGTCAAGAACTCCAGCGAGCGATTCCGCTACCACCAGAGCCGCCGAGCTCGGCAGACACCTCCGGCATCGCAAGAGCGAGGGCTTCTCTGGTCACCTTCGCTTTCGCTACGAGCACCGCCCTAGCACCGCCGCGTGCCGAGCAAGCCTCTCCGCCGCTCCAACCTCGCCACGGGACGCCATAGCTTGTCCTCGAGCACCTGTGAGCACCTCGGTGTGACCCCTGTCGCACCCTCTACCTCCTGTACCACCGCGCCGGTGAGACGCCGCTGTTCGCCGTCTTGTTGGGATCCGAAGGCCACAAGACTTCGTCACCGTCACACGCCGTCCACCTCATCGCCTCTAACCTCCGTGGGCACAGCGTGTCGACCACGTGGGCGCCGCGTCAGCGCCACGTCCGCGGTTGCGCCACCTCAGCCCCGACCCAGATCCAGAGGCTCGGTGGACTTGGTCCACCGTGAGCCCTGTCACTGACGTGTGGGTCCCACACGTCAGGATTTTCTTTTTATTTATCTTTTCCAAATTCCTGTATCGACATCATGCTGATGTTATGCTTATGCTAATATTCCAATTTTTCGTTGAGAAATAATTCGGAAATTCATATAACTCGATTTTACGGTTTTCTTTAGATTCAAACTTCCAAACCCCATAACTTTTGCATCCTAACTCCAAATCTGCCCATTCAAATTTCTAAATTCGTCTAAAATCAAGATCTACTTAATGGAGATTTTTATTTATTTTGTTTGAGTTGTTTTGCCTCTGTTATTTATTTATTTTGTTTGTTTGCTTCGTTTGCGAGTAGACTTCGACGCTTCTGGAAGATTTGAAGAAGAAGGAACACATCAAGACCAAGATCAATTCCTAGATCTATTCCAAGGCAAGTCATGCTTTGACCATGTTGAATCCCAGTTTCCCAAATATTATTTTTATTCAAAGTATTGCATTTTATTTCAAGTAATTATTTAAATGCTCTTGGGATTAGCTATTAAATCCAATCTGTTATGCCTTCCTTGTATAATTGTTATGCCTTGATCCTTTGTCACCCTAGTTGATAATTAGTTGGTAAAATTATAGCACCAATGTGGGTTGGTTAGTACGATTAGATTGCTTAGCCATCCCACGAATCACCTATTCATGTAAAGTGCAATTATTAACTTGACTAAGTGACTATGTAACTTGAAATAACTGTGTGCACTATGTGTCTTTGTGGCATGTGTTGCACTTAATTCAACTGGTGGGAAAAAGGTTTAGACCGAGGCAAGTGGAAGGAACTGTGACATGGTGGCTTTGTGATATGGTTTTGTGAATCTCATGTGTTATATTTATCTGTGTGCCTTAGTTAGAACAATGGAAGTCTTGCCTCGATCATTTAAGGACTGAACTTTGTGCGCCATTGAACTGATCCCTCCTGTACGACCACATGCCTATTATGGGACGGGCCTAGCATGGTACGATACGAATTCTTAGCATGGATTGCTCAGGCGGTAGGTTAGGCTATGTGAATAGGGTGGGGGTGTGTGCTACCATGTAGTCGCATCGCGGGACGGTTCGCCACTTCCCTGTCCAACGGTGTGTGTTGTACCCTACACTATGTATGGTTTGGTATGACATAAGCACATCGGGAGCATCTATGTTGGGATGAAGTTTCTGAAATGCTTTGTTACGACTAGTGCTTGGAACACTGGTTGTATCTTGTGGGTAAAGTGTACAAACTCTGCAGAGTGTAAACAAATCTATTCAATAGCCGCCCCTCGGTTATGGACAATGCTCGGGATTTCACACGAGGGTAGATCTTTAAAAGCGTGTGGGAAGGAGTCATGTGATCTAAATCATATGGCTATGTGAATAATCTGTTAGGGTCAGGTGTGTCTTTGTGAAATCAACTGTTAAAATTATTATTATTGTCTATTTGTTTTACACGCTTTTAATCTATTATCAGATTCAAGCGCAAATGTTGCATTTCAAGAAAAGAACCACAAAATGCCATTCCCTTGTAATAAGCTTGCATGTATATCTGCATTTACGTGGTGTGACTTAGTACGGTGTGTACTCACGCTTGCTTTAAAATAAATCAAGCGAAGAGGAGGAGACTTCACCAAAGATTCGAGGAGGAGTTTATCAAGGTGCCACGATCGTGAGGTCTAGATCCCGGTTGCACTGTCGTGGAATCAATGGGACACCGCCGTTTTTGTTTCCGCCGCTTTAATTCTCTGTTAGCCTGCGTGGCTTAATAATTGTAAACTTCGACCATAAGGTCAAACCATTATTTATTAATCAAACTATTCGCTTATGCTACTATTCACTTGTGTGGATCGACACTCATCCTTGTTGATCTGTGTGCACTAGCGTGATCCTGGACTAGTGCATGAAACATAGAGGGTCCAGAATTGTAATTTTGGGTCCCGACAGAGGTGGTATCAGAGCCATATTGACTGTAGGTCTAGACCTTGGTTAGATCAGCCGTTCGAGTGTCCAAATTATTTTCTAAATAAAAAATTAACTTACAAGACTAAATGAATTGCTTAACTCCTCTCATATCTCTCTTAACTCATCTATTGCTAAAATTTTTTCTCTCCCCGCTGTTTTAACTTGGTTCCTGCCTCTTGTCCATCTTGACAGATGCCTTACCTTCAGACCTTCGGAGATTGCAACGGAGGACTTGCCGTAGAACTATGGAATCTGCTACGGACACTTGGAGGCTTCGACTACCCAATGTACCGCGGCAGTGAATACCTGGTCAACGGGATAGATCGTGGTGTGATCTGCCGTCTGACAGTCTACGCCGGGAGGAACACTAGAGGCAGCCAGCCTTTGGACATCTCGGTCAGGAGGACTACCTTCGGGCTTGGAATCCAGGAGTCTTCACGCTTGGCCATTCTCCGAGTCTGCAGATTCACGCGACAAGAGCCGCAGAACACTGCTGCTACCATCCCTGATCCCTTCAGAGGAGCTAGTGCGCTTCCCATCTACAAATAGGGAAGGCAACGCCACAGTGGTATACCTTGCCCAGGTCACAGCTGCTCAGGAGGAGTCGTTGGCATTGGTCGCCACAGAGCTGGAGTGTGCCTATGAGGCATGGGAAAGAGCCGAGAATAGAGTCGCTGTCTTAGAACAAGCTCTCTACGGCCAGCATGAGCTCGAAGATGATCCAGAAGAAGATCAGGAAAATGATCCAGAAGAAGATCAGGAGGAGAATCCGGGAGAAGATCCAGAGGAGATTCTGGAGGATCCAGCAGGTTATAGAGCGGAAGAACCAGCAGGTTCGCAGAGCCGAGGAACCATTACACACTGCACCCAAAGACGCCTATTCCCACGCACCCATCCCTGTGGCATCGTAACCGGCCATGAAGATGCCACCACTTCCGAGTCTACACAGGCAGGAGCGCCGCCGTGGTTGTGGAGGCTTTCTCGAGTAGATGGGTTTAAGTTCCAGTTCAGTCAGGCTTAGCCAATTTTCCCTTTTCAAAGTCGCCCTTTAGGCGGTAGCTTGTGTGCTTAGGTTCGTCTTATTTCCTTGTGTGCAAGTGTGAGTCGCAAAGCCCTTAGGCATTTGTTGCGACCATGCTAAAACCCTAATAATAAAGTTATTTCATTTGAGTTTCTTGAGCTATGTTTGTTGGGTTTAATCTATTCCCCTGTCTAGTTCTTAACTCATCTTGTGCTTGCTACCTTATCTAACCTATGGAGCTTCACCAGATGGTTCAAACTCGCCACACGCAAGTGGATCCAGACCCCAAAGATCCGAAGGAAATGATCAAATCCTCACAGGACGGTGCCACCTCAAGCACCACCTCTTGACTTGCGTAACTTTGGAGCCTTTATGGCAAGACAAACGCAGATGATGTATGCTATGATGAACCGGATGCAGAGCTATGACCAACAACAACAACATCATCGAGGAGCCCCGATCGCTCATGGCCATCGTGACCATCCAAGTTGATCAATTCATGAGGACCCGTCCGCCAACTTTCTCTGGGCATGTCACGCCAATAGAAGGCGATGATTGGCCAGAATTGAAAGGAAGCTGCGATCACCCAATGCAGCGATCACGAGAAAGTTTTGTATGCCACTCACCGATGGAGGGCATAGGCTGGCGAGTGATGGGAGAACTTCAAGAAGACATGAGGCACCGCAGAATATCACTTGGGAAGAATTTTCCGCAGCTTTCCGCCAGTATCATGTACCTAAAGGGATTATGGATCTGAAGAAAGATGAGTTCCGTGCTCTTAAGCAAGGAGCTATGTCAAGAATCGAGTATCCGCATAAGTTTACTCGGCTAGCTCGCTATGCTCAGAGGACGCCGCCATCGACAAGGCTCGCCGAGTCGTTTCTTGAAGGGTTTGAACTCGGGACTACAGTCAATCGCTTGTCCACACCTTTCAGATTTCGTGAGTTGATCAACAAGGCGTTAGTTATGGAGGACAAACGCAAGGAGGCGGAGGACCACCGCAAGCGAGGATGGCTCAAAGAGGAAGTCATCACCACAACAGCAGAGAGAGCAAGGATAGTGCCACAGCAGATCAATCGCTTCCGGCCCGCAGAGTTCTTTCAGCCGCCGCACCACCTTCACAGACTCGTCCTTTTGTTCAAATTCTCGCAACCCTACACCACCAACCCCACGAGAACAGTGAGCAACAGTGAATGAACCCAGAGTGTGCTCTGCTTGCCGCCAACCAGACACTTCGCCAATCAAGGTGCTCCCGAAGGAACAATCACTCCGGTCGCTTCAACCTTGGAGCAACGCCGCCAAGACCCCAGTCGCAGTAACAAACAAGGAGTTTCTCAGGAACCATCAACCAGAGGAACACCTCATCCGTTGTCGAGGTCGTGTTAACCATGTCACTATGGAAGGAGCCTCAGAAGCACCGGACGTCAGTCTTGGGTAAGTTCCTAGTAAATTCAAGACCTACATCGCTTCGCTGATTACGAGCTTCGATTCGTTTGTTTACGAGTTTTTACAACTAAGAATAAATTGGAAGTTATGCACCTTAAGCATACTTTGCTAGTCCAATACGAGCAGAGCTAAGTTCTAAAGTGGGTTGTTTAGGAGCTAAGTTACTCATAGTCGAGTTGAGTTTCTAGCTAACCTAATTGTTCTTGACACCCAAACCATAGATGCCATTCTTGGCATGGATTGGTTAACCAAGCACAAAGCCGTGCTAAATTGTGGTCAAGAGCCGTTACAATCGAGGATACCAAAGGAAACAAGATAGAATTCCTAGCTACCTCGGGCGTATCTTGCGATCTGCTAGTCAATAACCCAAGGCCATTGCCTTGGAAGATGTGCCCGTTGTCCCGAGAGTATCCAGATGTGTTTCCGGAAGAGTTACCAGGATGCCACGGATCATGACATCGAGTTTGTCATCGATCTAGTGCCGAACAAACACCAATCTCGAAGAGACCTTATCGGATGCGGTGATGAGCTAGCAGAGATGAAGAAGCAGATCGAAGAACTTTTGAAGAAAGGCTTCGTGAGGCCTAGTTAAATCGTCATGGGGAGCGCCATCTTGTTCAGTCAAAAATAAGGATGGAAGCATGAGAATGTGCATTGACTACCGATCTCTCAATGAAGTCACTATCAAGAATAAGTACCCATTGCCCCGATTGATGATCTGCTTTGATTAGATGAAAGGAGCCGAGTGTTCTCGAAGATCGATTCTGCGATCGAGGATACCATCGATTGAAGATTTGTCCCAAGGATGTACCTAAGACCGATTTCTCCACGCGATACGTAACATTATGAGTTCTTGGTCATGTCCTTTGGTCCGACTAATGCCCCGCTTATTTCATGAACATGATGAATAAAGTATTCATGGAGTATTTGGACAAGTTCAGTAGTTGTATTCATCGATGATATTTTGGTTTACTCCAAGTCAGAAGAAGAACATGCTGAGCATTTGAGGTTAGTCCTAGAGAAGCTCAGAGAGCATCAATTGTATGCCAAGTTTAGCAAGTGTGATTTTTGGAAAAAGGAAGTTGATTTCCTTGGTCATGTGATGACAAACATGAGGAGTAGCAAATTGACCCCATAAAGTTAAAGCAAGATACATTGAAACGACCCAAGACCATCACTCAGTTCACGGTTTCTCAGGATTAGCGGGATATTATCGCCCCTTCATTGAAGGATTCTCATCAATTGCTAAGCCTCTTACGTAATTGTTGAAGAAAGAGAAAAAGTTTACCCGACCCCTGACTTGTGAAGAAAGTTTTCAAGAGTTGAAGAAGGTTTGACTTCAAATTTCAAGTCTTGATTTTGCCGATATTCGCAAGGATTTTGATATCTATTGTGATGCTTAGCGTCAAGGATTAGGATGTGTCCCGATGCAAGAAGGAAGAGTTGTAAGCTTATCGCCAAGACGATTAAGGCCACATGAAGAGAATTACCCTACCCATGATCTAAAATTAGTCTGCGAGAGTGCATGCCTTGAAGATTTGGCCATTACCTCATTGGTAATCGTCGAGATTTACATGATCATAAAAGCTTGAAATATATTTTCACCCAAATGATCTGAATATGAGGTAGAGAAGATGGCTAGAATTGATAAAGGATTATAACCTTGGAATCCATTACCATCTTAGTAAAGCCAATGTAGTGGCAGATGCCTTGAGCCGCAAGAGTCCTTTGCAATGCGATGGAAGTAAAAGAGGTTTGTTCAAAACTTCGAGAGGAATTTCGTGTCAAACTAGAAGTAGTATCTGAAGGATTAAGTGGCTAGTTTGGAAGTGCGTACTACTTTGGAGAAACAGATTAGCGAGGCCCAAACCAAAAGATCCGAGTTTTAGGACATCAAGAAGAAGATGGCGAAGGGAAGTTCAGGACTTCACCATAGATGATCGTGACATACTATGGATCAATGGACGATTTTGCGTGCGATGTCGATGGCTTGAGATGCCTAATTTTGAAGGAGGCTCATGACTCAAAGTATTCGATTCACCCGGTAGTACTAAGATGTATCAGATGTTAAGAATAAGTTTTGTGGCCAAACCTAAAGCGAGACGTCGCGAAGTTCGTTGCCTTGTCGCGACGTGTGTCGAAGGTCAAAGCAGAACATCAGAGACCAGCAGGTCTGTTGCACCGTTGAAGATTCCAAAATGGAAGTGGGAAGAAATCGGAATGGATTTCATTACCGGATTACCCAAGACTCAATCAAGTTATGATTCGATTTGGGTAATAGTGGATCGTCTGCCTAAAGTAGCCCATTTTTGCCGGTCAAAACCACGTACTCAGAGATCGTCCGCGTAATCAGATATGTCAAGGATTGTCGGTTTGTATGGAGTGCCCAAGAAGATAGTGTCGGATCGAGGATCTCACCACCTCCGTTTTGGCATAGTTTGCATGAAGCCTTAGGGACCCATCTGAATTTCAAGATTACATACCATCCCTGCATGATGGATGATCGAAGGGTCAATCGATATTGGATGATATGTTGAGAGCTCGTGTTTCTAGCCAATGCTACCCACCGATAAGAGTTTGCCATATGCGTAATTTCGTACAACAATAGTTATCAAGCGACCGCAAATGTCACCATTTGAAGCTTTGTATGCTCGTGCTCATAGGACCCGTTGAATTGGTCAAAAGCTGCTGAACGATGCTTTTGGTCCAGATATTATTCAAGAAGCAAAGAACAAGTGTCCATGATCGAGAGAGATTAAAGATAGCACACCAAGGCAAAAGAGTTATACCGATAATCGCTGCCGTGATCTCGCTTTTGAGCCAGAGGATTTTGTTTACCTTCGAGTTACGCCCCTCAGAGGTGTGAAAAGGTTTCATGCCAAAGGAAAGCTTGCCCCTCGATATGTTGGTCCGCTCAAGATTTTGAATCGCCGTGGCGAGGTGGCTTATCAATTGAGCCGCCACGATGCGCTAGCAGAGTACACGATGTCTTTCACGCTCTCGCTTGAAGAAATGTCTTCGTGTGCGGAAGAACAAGCCCGTTGAGTCAATTGAACTCAAAGAAGACCTCACCTATAAAGAACAACCGGTCAAGATTTTGGATGTCGAGAACGTTGGACCGTATAAGACAGATTCGATTTTGCAAAGTGCGAGGAGCAACTACTCGAAGGTGAAGCCCGTGGGAGCGTGAAGAAGAATTGAGAGCGAGTTTCCCAACCTCTTCTCCAGTTTAGCCCGAATCTCGGGACGAGATTCCTTTAAGGGGGAGGTTTGTAACATCCCAATTTTTCTAAGCTTTCAAAATCTTTTGAATAGTTGGTAGGAAGAAAATACACCATTTGGATTTATTTGAATTTAATTTAAAAGCTTAATAATGGACTTTGAGTAACAAAACCATTTAATATGACTAAAGTCAACATGAACAATAGTCAAAACTATTTTATTTGGACTCTATGTGCTTGGATATATTTTCTAGAATTTTTCCAAGATAATTTGCTAATTTCTATTGCCATTTGGAATTTCTCGCTATTTTCTAAAATGGAAAAGCTATTTAAAATCTCCTAACAGGTCCTTGGGCCTAAACCCACTCTTTCCCCATCCGGCCCAACACTGCATGCATGCATGACGCAAGGCTTCGCTTCCATCGACAAAGCGGACCCCACCGTCGGCCTCTCTCCCTCCTCGCGTGTTTTCTTCGCTTCGGGCAATGTCAGATTGGATCGCTAATGGACGGCCCGATCTTGGTGGCCGATTGAGCCGGTCCCAACATCATCTTGTTTTTGGGCCGTCGATCCGAGTTAGACGGCCAGATCCTCGCCCAAGACTCGCGCTCCTCACCTGCGTGCCTTTTGTCACTCAAGGCCGCGAGTCCCGGCCTCTCACAAGTGGGCCCTTATTCTTTGCATTCTTTGTCTCCGATTCGTTCTATGCGGAGGTTGTTGAGCTGCCACTTGGCTGTTTTAGGCGTCCGCTCTGGACTCTCCCGCCGCCATATTTAAGGGGCCGGCCACTCGACGCCTCACCCAACCTTAGCGCCTCGTCAAGCCTTGCACCCCTAGCCGCCACTAGAGCTCGGAGATTCAATCTCGCCACAGAACTCCGGTGAGCGATTCACCGCCATCAGGCCGCCGACCTCGACGCCTACACCTCGGCATCGCAAGAGCGAGGCTTCCTCCTGGTCACCTTCGTTTCGCGAGCACTGCCGCCGCCGAGCCCAAGCCCTCCGCCGCCTCAACCTCGCCACGGACGCCACAGCTTGTCCTCGAGCACCCGTGAGCACCTCGGTGTGACCCCGTCGCACCCTCTACCTCCTACCACCGCCACCCGGTGAGACGCCGCTGCTCGCCGTGCCATTGGGATCCGAAAGCGCCAAGCGCTCGCCGCCGATCACGTCGGCGTCCACCTCATCGCCTCTAGCCTCCGTGGCAGCGTGTCGACCACACGGGCGCCGCGTCGGCCGCCACTTGTGGTGCGCCACCTCGGACCAGACCAGATCAGAGGCTCGGTGGACTTGGTCGTGAGTCGTGGTCAATCGACGATGTGGGCCCCTTGCGTCGAGGATTTTCTTTATTTATCTTTTCCAAAATTCCTAGGGCTGCGTCATGTTGATGTTATGCTTGCTAATATTCGATTTTTCTATTGAGAAATAATTCGGGAAATTCATATAATTCGATTTTAGGGTTTTCTTTAGATTCAAATTTCCAAACCCCATAACTTTTGCATCCTAACTCCAAATCTACCCATTCAAATTTCTAAATTCGTCTAAAATCAAGATCTACTTAATGAAGATTTTTATTTATTTTTTTGGAGTTGTTTTGCATCTGTTATTTATTTATTTTGTTTGTTTGCTTCGTTTGCGAGTAGACTTCGACGCTTCTGGAAGATTTGAAGAAGAAGGAACACATCAAGACCAAGATCAATTCCTAGATCTATTCCAAGGAAAGTGATGCTTTGACCATGTGAATCCCAGTTTCCCAAATATTATTTTTATTCAAAGTATTGCATTTTATTTCAAGTAATTATTTAAATGCTCTTGGGATTAGCTATTAAATCCAATCTGTTATGCCTTTCTTGTATAATTGTTATACCTTGATCCTTTGTCACCCTAGTTGATAATTAGTTGGTAATATTATAGCACCAACGTGGGTTGGTTAGTACGATTAGATTGCTTAGTCATGCCACGAATCACCTATTAATGTAAAGTGCAATTATTAACTTGACTAAGTGACTATGTAACTTGAAATAATCTGTGTGCACTATGTGTCTTTTTGGCATGTGTTGCACTTAATTCAACTGGGTGGGAAAAAGGTTTAGACCGAGGCAAGTGGAAGGAGCTGTGTGACATGGTGGCTTTGTGATATGGGTTTGTGAATCTATGTGTCATATTTATCTGTGTGCCTTAGTTAGAACAAGGGAAGTCTTGCCTTGGTCATTTAAGGACTGAACTTTGTGCGCCATTGAATCGAGCCTCTCACAGACGACCACATGCTGTTATGGGGCCAGGCCTAGCATGGTAAGATCTGAATTCTTAGCATGGATTGCTCAGACGGTAGGTTAGGCTATGTGAATAGGGTGGGGTGTGTGCTACCATGTAGTCGCATCGCGGGACGGTTCGCTGCTTCCCTGTCCAACGGTGTGTGTTGTACCCTACACTGTGTATAGTTTGGTATGACATAAGCACATCGGGAGCATCTATGTTGGGATGAAGTTTACGAAATGCTTTATTACGACTAGTGCTTGCAACCTTTGGTTGTATCTTGTGGGTAAAGTGTACAAACTCTGCAGAGTGTAAACAAATCTATTGAATAATAGCCGCCCTTGGTTATGGATAATGCTCGGGATTTCTACGAGGGTAGATCTTTAAAGCGTGTGGGAAGGGAGGCGTGTGATCTAAATCATATGGTTATATGAATAATCATTAGGTTGTGTGTGTCTTTGTGAAATCAAGCTATTAAAATTATTATTCTCGCTATTTGTTTTACATGCTTTTAATCTATTCTGTATTGAAGCGCAAATGTTGCATTTACGCAAAAGAACCACAAAATGCCATTCCTTGTAATAAGCTTGCATGTATATCGCATTTACGTGGTGTGACTTGCGAGTGCGATTGTGTGCTCACGCTTGCTTTAAAATAAATCAGCTAAGAGGAGGAGTCTTCACTAGCATTCAAGGAGGAGTTTATCGAAGGTGCCTAATCGTGAGGTCTAGATCCCAGTCGGTTGCCTGTGGTGAATCGATGGGACACCGCCGCTTTTGTTTCATTGCTTTAATTCTCTGTTAGCCTCGTGGCTTAATAATTGTAAACTTCGACCATAAGGTCAAACCTTTATTTATTAATCAAACTATTCGTTTATGCTACTATTCGCTTGTGTGGATCGATACTCATTCTTGTTGATACTGTGTGCACTAGCGTGATCCTGGACTAGTGCATGAAACACAGAGGGTCCAGAATTATAATTTTGGGTCCCGACACTTCATCAGGTAGACAAGAAGTACATAGTGGTGCCCTACAACGAGGGGTAAGTGTCACTACTTGCTATACAAATTTCATTTGTACTTTATCTGTAACACGAACTTAGGTTTAATGG